>JAINVK010000158.1:0-102059 GCA_030068075.1 Paguma larvata
TAATGCTGTTATTTGTCTTAAAAAAAAAAAAAAAAAGCAAAGGGCCACACGACCCACAACCTCCTCAAGAAAGAGAACCCCTCCCAGGACCACGAGGTCTCCTCCATGCCACTTCCCACAGAATCTTGGGCATTTCGTTTCTAGTGCTCAGTATTATATCTGTGAGAATAATGCATGCCGGCGAATGCTGCATTACACAGAACAAATTTATTAACCCATTCTACTGTGGACGGGCTGTTCTCGCCTTTTGGAGTGGCAACAGAGAACACTGCAACGCTTTGTTTTTTAGCCTCTCTACAGGTACACGTATGTGAGCATTTGGCGGGCATTTGTATGTGTAACCATAGAATTTTTAGATCCCATGATGTGGTAGGTGGCATTATGGCCCTGAAGGATGCCCATGCCCTAATTCCCAAAGCCTGTGAATATGTCCCCTTACGTCTTCTCTGACCACCCTGCCTTCCTCTTATAAGGGCGCTCTGATTACATGGAGACCCTTCCAGATAACTCAAGTTCAAGATGGGAAAAGAAATCTCAAAGGTTTAAAGCAGCCTTTAAAATGTTTGCTCTAGGGGCGCCTGGGTGGCTCAGTCAGTGAAGCGGTTGACTTCGGCTCAGGTCATGATCTCACGGTCTGTGAGTTCGAGCCCCGCGTCGGGCTCTGTGTTGACAGCTCAAAGCCTGGAGCCTGCTTCGGATTCTGTGTCTCCCTCTCTCTCTGCCCCTCCCCTGCTCACACTCTGTCTCTCTCTATCTCTCTCTCTCTGTCTCAAAAACAAAATTCAAAAAAAATGTTTGCTCTAATGAATCCACAAATAACTGTCAAAAGCTCTTGTAACCTATTTCTACATTGCTGGGCTAATTAAGGGAACTCGCCCACTGTTAACTTTTTTTTTTTTTTTTTTTTGATCCAGGTTTTATGAGCCCCGAGGCCAACAAAAATAAGCATTCTTCTAACAGGAGGAGCTGATGTCTGGAGGGGCCATCATGCTTTCTCCGCAGAAACTAACTCTGTGCACCGAGCACACGGTCAGCCTTCTTGATTCTAAGGACCTCAGCACTCGAGTAGGTATTTTCATTTTCCTTTCTTTTTTTAAAGTGTATTTATTTTCAGAGACAGTAAGAGCAGGGGAGGGGCAGAGAGAATCCCACGCTGATAGCACAGAGCCTACAGTGGGACTCGAACTCATGAACACGATCCGAAACCAAGAGTTGGAGCTCAACGGGCTGAGGCACTCAGGTACCCAGCAAGTGGATATTTTCTTACAAGTAGTTAGGGGAGGAGCACGTGTGATCTGCCAACCAGATGGATGGATATCCTGTGCAAACACACTTAAAAAGACTTCTTCCCTCTAGTCAGTAAAACCTAAGCACGACCCGGCTTTATCACAGAGCCAGAAGCACTTAAAATTACAATGTGGCTCGATTATGTGAGTCCTAACAAAAACGCACACTCCTGACAATTCGTAGAAGCATGAGAATTCCCAGCCTTATTTTCATTCTCGCAAACTGAAACCATCAGGGAAAAATCACTCTTGTTTCAAGGGGCAGTTAATACGAACACGAAACTAAGTGTGGAATTCTCCAAAGAAACAGCAAACTATAGAGATTTCCAACTTAAATGGCATATCACACTTTATTGGATTATCCCTTAGATTTCTGACTAATTTATTAGATTGTTCTCTTAGAAAGATTTACGTCGAATCTAACTTTGTATCATTTCACTGTAAAAATCTTCTGTATGACATTCCTGTCATAGTAAGGGGCAATATAAAAAATCATTTAATATGGTTATAACTATTTAACATAGGAATATCCTAGTATTTAAATCTCTGTGGACATTTTCCTTTTATGCTTGTTCATGTCCATTCAGGAAAATGACCACAAGTTCCTCTGGAAAAGGCTTACGGGAAGTTTTGAGTTCTGCCCCATACTATTCATTAATTCTAGGGGATTTCCTCAAGCGTACTCCTCCTCCATTAAAAAGTTCTGCATGTAGGGACGCCTAGATGTCTCAGTCAGTTAAGCATCCAACTTCAGCTCAGGTCACGATCTCATAGCTCGTGAGTTCAAGCCCCATGTCGGGCTCTGTGCTGACAGCTTGGAGCCTGGAACCTGCTTCGGATTCAGTGTCTCCCTTTCTCTCTGCCCCTCCTGCAGTTATGGTCCCTCAAAAATAAACATTAAAAAAAAATTAAAAATCTTAAAAAAAAGTTCTGTGTCTATTAATTGCCATGAGTCTGGACACTGGGTGAGACATGATGATTCCTTACCATGCTGAGTTCTGCTTTTGCCAGACAGATCTAGAAAACATCTTGCTTTCCACATTAAGCATCTATTAGGCTACTGCATTTTCTGAGGTCCAATGACCAAGCAGTCATTGTTAGAGACTGAATTCCTACACGCTGTTACTCCGGCCTGGGGTAGAGTTCCCTCATTCTACCAGACAGTTCACTGCCCTACAGACTCCACTCTCTCAGGAGATCAAGAACTTAGTATAATTGTCATCTTAAACAGAAACTTAGAAAAATCTTAAAAGCAAAATCTGAAAAGATGAAACTGTTTCCATGTTAACAAAATTATGTCCCAGAACAAAATTCCAGAATACTGACTAAAATATTTATAACTAGGTGCACCTGGGTGGCTCAGTCAGTTAAGTGCCCAACTTCAGCTCAGGTCATGATCTTGCGGTTCATGAGTTTGAGCCCCACGTGGGGCTCTGTGCTGACAGCTCAGAGCCTGGAGTCTGCTTCAGGTTCTGTGTCTCCCTCACTTGTGCTGTCTCTAAAAAATAAACATTAAATTTTTTTAAAATATTTATAACACTAGCGAGTCAACAAAAAACACTTGTCAAACTAGAAGTCTGTAGCAAGCAAAAATATCTTTCAAAAAAAATGAAATCTTTTTTTTTTTTTTGGACATACAAAAATTTGAAAGACCCCCATCACAATCAGATCTGTAGGATGAGATATTTCGGTCCAAAGGGAGGTTCTTCCAGCTAGAACTACAGATCTAATCAAAGCAACTGAGAAATACAGTGATAAGTATGTGGGCCATTGGGTCAGATATTTTTATTATTTAATCTCTTCAGTAGATAACTGAATATGCAAACAAAAGCTAAAATGCTTGTAGTTTATAGCAAATTGAAAATTATAACGCATGACAACATGGCACAGAGGGAATAGAAGTAAATTATTCCAATGTTCTCTTTATTCAGTTTTTATCTACTTATGTTTGAGAGACAGAGAGCATGAGCAGGGGGTTAAGGGAGAGAGAGAGGGAAAGAGAGAATCCCAACACGTTCTGAGTGCAGAGCCCGACGTGGGGCTCGAACCCATGATACAGGAGATCATGACCCAAGCCAAAATCGAATCAGAGGCTTAACTGAGCCCACCTAGGCACCCCACCAATGTTCTTATATTATTCATGAAATAACATCACCAGAAGGTAAATTGGAACAAGCTAAAGATTTACGCCATAAACACCACAAAGACGGTCACTTCATAATAATATAGGATTCAATTCATGGCGGATATAACATTCCTAAAAATCGACACCTCTAATAGAACTTGAAAACACTAAATACTAGAAGTAAAACTAGACTTGCAATCAGTAAGAGATTTCAGTTCCCTTCTTTAATAATTGATAAAATGAGAAAATCAGTAAGTATATGGAGGTAAATAAAATATTTGGATAGTCTTTTGGGACAATTTGGACAAATAAAAAGATTTAGTTTGTTTTCATGACAGCCCCAATTTCTGACACATGCTAATTGAGGAATTGTGGAAATACGGTAACGAGCACATATTTAAAGGGCCTAATTGGATATTTTGATATATGTGAACAACCATGACAGCGAAACCCACATTTCCGTCCTTTTCTTGGTAATTTCTCTTATATGCCCCATTTATCCCCCCCTTATCAATGAGCCTTGATTCAAGGAGGCAATCACAAGGAAAAGTACAAAATTCCTCACACTGCATGATAAGAACGATGAACACACTAACATTCATTTGCGGGGATGCAGCTAAGCAAGTATTAGAGGAACATTGATAGTTCTGTACATTCAGAGTACAAAACAAGCATATTGGTATCCACCCAAACTTCCATCCTAAGTAGGCAGTCCAATACAAAATTTTTTTTTAATTTTTAAAGGGAAAATTAATAAAGAGAAGTGACTATTCATTGTCCATGAAGTCTTGGCAAAGCGTGACAAGGACACGATGATGCATGTGGCAGTGTGTCTGCTGGCTGGTGAGAATGAAGGCAGAAAACCTCCCAGGATGCCACAACACACACCAGCACACACTGGAGACTATGTGTATTCCAACTACAAAGTCCTATGCTACTAAGTGACCGAAAAAAGCTTTCCCCAAAAGACTGCATAGATAGGTTTTCAAAGTCACAAGTAGGAAAACAAGCAAATTAGCAAAGATAACTATATAATCCAGAAAGAAAGGGATTTTTGTCACATGAATTCCTCCGATTGGTTCTTCTTACTTCTCTTCCATACATCAATGGGTCGAGGTTGTGGGTTCTTATTTAGAGTGGGGACTGAAAAAAAAAAATAAGGTGTCTACTTCCCTCGTTTCCAAATGAACAAATCCTCACATGCAAGGAAACTTAGTATAACCAACCTAGGAATAGAAGGCACGCTATTTTTCAGAGAAGTTTATAGTTGAAAAGTAGCTTTTCTTTTTTTTTAAGAACCACATTTAATTCAGCACCAAAGTCTGCTTAATAGTCTTCTCCATAAAATATGTGAAGGCCATAAATGTATTTTTTTTCAATTCAGATTTATTCCTTTGAATGCCTAAGTATTTTTTTAGATGCTTAAGAATATTTATAAATAGGGGCACCTGGGTGGCTCAGTCAGTTAAGCATCTGACTTTGGCTCAGGTCATGATCTTGTGGTCCGTAAGTTTGAGCCCCGCGTCGGGCTCTGTGCTGACAGCTTGGAGTCTGGAGCCTGCCTCACATTCTGTTTCTCCCTCAGTCTCTCTGCCCCTCCCTTGCTCACATTCTGTCTCTCTCAAAAATAAACGCTAAAAAAAAGAATATTTACAAATTTTCAATATATTTCAACTCTATATACATTACTACCATTAGAACCTGAGCCCCCACTAATATGGTTTGAAGATTGCCACAGAAAACACGTCTATTTTCCACTTTTATCTCCTTTCACTTGGTTCATGCCCCGAATCTCTGGGCATTAAGTAATGCTATTTCATCTGGTTATTTAATCTTTTTTCAAACTGAGTTGTGCTGACTGGGAATCCTGCTTTGGTAGTGGGATGGCACAGGCACTGATTTGCTTTGGGATCTTGAAGCTTTCCGTCCGTCGCAGGGACAGGCTGGTGGCATGTCCACACATCCATCCTTGTCACAACAAATCTATTCATAGACGACTCTGAGCATGAAAAGCTCCACTGCCTGTTTGTAACCCATTTCTTGGGGGCATTTCCAGCTTCACTGCAAAAGATCACAATTACAGCATCTACTACCCAACGCTGAACTTCTCGTTCCCCACATTACAGACAGGGCTTCAAGTTTTTTGGCCATTTTCCTTCAACAGAACATTTTGGAAGCCAAGATTTTGATGATAATAGTTGTCGGTAGGAAATAATGGAAAAAGAACATTGAAAAATAGATCTATTAAAAAAAGAGGAAAAAAATAAAAAATACTATGACGTATACTTTTCACCAAATTTTACAGATTATGAAATTTTTAATAATGAGAAGCCTGTGTGATGAGGGTAAGGAATTTCATTTCATACAAGTAGACACATAGTGAAAAGTCAAGTCACTCACTAGCAATAAAAAAAACAAAAACAAACCCAAAAAGCAAACAAAAAACTATTCCACTCCCAGAGATAAATGCTATTTAAACATTCTCAGGGCACCTGGCTGGCCCCGTCAGTACAGCATGTGACTCTTGATCTCGAGGTCACAAGTTCAAGCCCCATGCTGGATACAGAGATTATTGAAATGTAAAAAAATTAAATCCTTGACTGCCCTTCCGAGAAGATTGACACATGAGCAGACCTACGTTTGTGATAACTAGGTGAACTCTGCAGTGCGTACTGAGATGCTAGGTAGGTGGTGTTGCTCTTGCTGGCTGGGACTTTTGGGCCACCTGCACGCACAGCGGTCCACGCAACCACCCCGGTGCCTGGTCCGCACACTCCAGGCACTGAAAATGCTAAGAACTCAGACAAGTACCTCCCGCACTCAGAGGAACCACCTTCTCTTCTTAACCATCAGCTCAGCAGGTGGGAATTTCTACTCAGTGAGAAATCCAGGCTGACACCATGAAATCGTTTTCTTAGACACCCACCATCTTTGGGTGTCTGTTGGCCAACGTCAAAAAAGAGTTGGCTATAGTATATCTTGTCATTTTTATGGTTGTTTTGTGCAAGAAGGGTCCCTCCATCATAGTGGGAAAGACTTGTGCTAGTACACTCTGTCCATTCCATCTTAAGGGTGGTGAATGATGAGCTAGAGTCTTCCGGGTCCAGAAATACCACGGAGGCAATTTTTTGAATGCAAATATGCACATTTAAAACACATATAACATTCCATACTCTGTAAGTTGAAATGTGTATCTAAGAAGGCATAAATGTAAGGGAAATCCTTGAGGGTCAGAAAATCAGTATAGTTAAATCAAAGACGTTCCTACGGAAGACATGCCTCAAGCATCTGCTGCTCCCAGTATAGAATTTGCAAATTTTTAATTTTTATTTTAATTTTAGAGAGAGAACACACAAACAGGAGAGAGGGGCAGAGAGAGAAAGAGATAATCTTAAGAAGACCCCCTCTCGGCGAGGAGCCCAAGGTGGGGTTCCGTGTCAGGACTGTGCTCTCATGACCTGAGCCGAAATCAAGAGAGGCACGCTTAACCAACTCCCAGGTGCCCTGCTACTTATTTTATGGATGCTGTTCTACTGTAGGTGGGATTGTACAATGGTAATATCATTACCATAGTGTTTACTTACACAGGCTCACTTTCTCATTTAAAATTTCTAGACCTGAAGTTAATACCATGGTCTACAGTTTCCCTCTCTTAGCATACAACTGATCTATATTTCCATTTCTATCAGTTGTTTATCTGTATTGTGTACTCAGTATACAGCTGTGGGATTTACTGGCTTTGCATGACTTTATTTTTAACTCAAGGTAAGATTCTTGCTGGTACAAATCATGAGGAGATATTCTCAACAGCTGCTCGGAGTCTGAGAAGTTTTCATCATCTTGTGAAGGAGTTACATAGACTCTTCCTCATGAGAAATGCTGGCTACGGGCAGTTTTCGCCCACCGATCAGTTTGCTAACTGAAATGTGCTGTAATTTAGGAGGTAAATAGAAGTTTCATGAAAATGTTCCCAAGGTCTCTTATATTTGGGGGATTTGGAGTCAACAAGAACATACTAGCTTCTATATTTAAGGACATTTTGAGGGGTACCTGGGTGGCTCAGTGGGTTAAGCATCTGACTTCAGCTCGGGTCATGATTTCACCGCTTGTGGGTTCGAACCCTGCATCAGGCTCTGTGCTGACAGTGTTGAAGCTGCTTGGGATTCTCTCTCTCCCTTTCTCTCTGCCCCTCCTCTGTTCTTGCTCTCTCTCTCAAAACTAAACATTGAAGAAAAAAAAAAAAGACAGTTTGAAATGAATCACATGCTAACACATGGAACATATCCAATTTATTTAGCCATCATACAGCTTTCGCTTTTGTTTTAATCATTCAGAAGTCTCTGCAAGACAGGGAATCAAGGAAGACACTTGAGTGCAGATGTGAAAACACTGAACCCTAGATTCCTGAAAAATTGGGCCTCTTTTGACATTTTGTTCTTGGCCAGAGAATCAGACCTTGAAATGTGAGGTCTGAAGTCCTTTCTACAGCCTTTGCAAATCTCTTTAAACTTCCTTGAGACATGAAGAGAAATGGTAATTATTATTAATAAAGATAATTATTTTGTCTTCAGACTATTTTTCCCAAGACTTAGACACGCTGCAATTTCCATACCCTTCAACTGCGTCATGATTTTTAATTTCTCTAATCTACGAGAATGTAGAGGCTTGTGCTTGATAGCAATTACTAGGTTTTTTTCAGTGTTTTTTCTTTGCCAAGAATCAGAAGGAAGGGTGTGCCCCCTTTTCTGTCATATCTATCACTAAATCTATCCTAAAGAAGTCCTTTGTATTAACTACTTTGCCAGGAGACACAGCGTATGGTTTTCTGTTGGTCATCAAAACAAACCACAAGGACCAGCTCGGTTCTGTGTGGGAAACAAAAGAATACAGATTTGCCGAGTGACCCTCAAAACATCTCCTAACCTCATGGCTAGAAACTTGTTTATACAAGAGCTTATGAAGTCCAGCACAAGGGCCTTTAGAAAAATCCCACCCATTCTAACAGACAGTTGACCACTGACCAAGGCATTCAACCCCTATCATTCCAGATCATTCCTACTGTGCATGAAGGAACCATAACCAAGTTACTTTTGTGGTTTATTTCCCAGGACGAAGTCAGATATTTCTGTAACATGCGCCCACATGCTGTGTAGAGAAGGCAGCACAGGTGGTATCATTTAGAAAGGCATAAGAGCGTTCGCAAGGGATTAAGCTGGAGAGGGTCATGGTCGTAGCCTTTTATATGCTGGGAGGGCAGATCACACAAGATGCTTTTATTGCAGAGCCCCTGCAGACGGTCTCTGGTCTCTTTCAACCCGCGGCAATAAATTAGGCCGGGCAGGATCTACTTCCCGGGAAGCTGTCCGCGTTCGGCTTGCTTTCCAATTCTTCATCACAAGCGAACCTCGGAGCGCCCCTCGACAACATCAGATGTCACCGTTTCAATCACAGCTGCGCAAGCCTGTCTGATTCCCCCAACCTCACGACCTGCCATTCATCATCAATGAAACGTTTGCTTTTTGTTCCATTCCATTAAATGTCACCGAACAAAATATCACATTTAAAAGTGGTTTGTTCTATAAATGTACAAGATATTTTATTCATATGAACTGTTGAAAGGGTGGAGGCAGTTGGTTTCTATTTGACGGTATTCAAGACCTTCTAGATTTTAAATCCTTACAGAATGGGTCAAAATAGTAGCTAGAAGGATAGTCTTTGCAGCTAGAAGGCTCTGGGGGAAATAGAAGAAGCTGATCGACTAGGCATCAGAAAGTAAATAAATTCAGTAATAAGTCTGGTCATCGTGAAGATGCGTACAGATATTGAAAACTCCGGTAAGTACTTCAGGAAATGCCTTCCCCAACGCCGGGGACGCTCCTAGATTCACCGTCCGTAACTAATGCAGCATCAGGTGGACGAGGATGGAAATGAAATGCAAACCCACACAGTTTGGATTGTTTAGCACGAATGGGATTATAAGTGCGCAGAATCCAACGACAGAAGGCAACTGAACATTCTTTCCAACTGGTAAAAATAAAAACAATTCGTCAAGATATATATGTATTTACAGGTATCAACACTGGTCAATTTAAAGGTCATTGCTGACGGACACAAGAAATTCCACCTTGGTTCCTGGCTTCAGAAAGGAACAATTCCAAACATATACACGGTTTGGAACAAGCAGAGAGGATCCCATAGAAAATGTGGGCAGGAACGCAGTAGGTGCAATGAATGTGGAATGTGTTCAATCGGGTTTCCCTCACTCACGCGTTACAGCTCCTTATTCTTCAATGAAAGGTCATACTTTTCACATTACATCGTCTCGAATTGAAACTTGACAAAATAGGCTTTCCTTCTGTAGTCAGTATTTCGTCCCAGAAAATTATACTCTTTCTGGCAAAAACTGAACACCGCCCTCCAAGTCTTGCTTTTGGAATGGGAAATGTTGTAAATTGCATTCAAGATGAATACATGGATATGTTGATATATGCATTAATATTTTATTTGAACCCATTAAGGGAGAAGGAAACCATTTCTTATTCCAGCAACAAGCGCATAATATAAAGCAAAAGGTACACAGTATAGAACGTGGTAGGATATATACTATGTGCTGTACACTGTAGTACCTACTATAAAATATATAATACTATGTAAATAGGTATCTGTAACAAGCATATTTGCAACCATATACCACATATTTTCAAAATATGTACAAAATATATTTGCACTTTATACAATATAAACATAAAATATATATTTTTACAGAATACTATATACCATGCTACATATTATATACTCTACTACATACCACAGTATATACTATATACTATGACTACACTATGTATTATAGTATGTGTGTGTATATATATATATATGGGATAATATATAGTATATTTAATGTATTTCCAATGCTATACAACCTGTATTTCCAATGCTATACAAGACAACATTGTATATAATAACCTGCCATTGCTTTTATTATTTCTTGAGGATGGGGATTCTTTCTTCAAATGCAAAGCTTTATTCCTGTGGGAATATTTGAGTAGACAACCCCAGTAAAAAAAAAATCCCCTTCATCCAATTCGATGCAATCTGCTATTTTCTAATTTTCCTAATGGAAAACATATCTCAACTAACCCAGTTTACAGTTCAATGAAGGTCTGAGGTGGTTCCTAATATGCGCCCCACTCTTCCCAGCTCAGATTTATACCAACTCTCCCCAGAAGGCTGACAAATTAGGGAGGGCAGGATTTCCACATAATGAGTTCTCAATGGTTGTTCCCTAGGATCTTACACCCAATTGACTATCAGAAATATCAGGCTCCATCAATTACTTCATTCCCTCAATCCTGCCTGTTTCACACTTACTTCTAGATGCCACGTTTGACGGCAATGTCACCTTCTACATGACTGGTAAGAATTTTTACCTCCAGATTTTGACTATATTCAGAGGATGCTTCGTGGCAGCATATCCAATCACCTTCGCTCCCCAGATGCTACTGTAGCTGGGCAAAGCATCAAAAATAACCGCCAGGTAAGTTTTCATTGGATCTTCCATCAAACAAAAACTGTCTCTATGAAATTAAAACTAGAATCAATTTAGAACAACACATTTTTTCCCAAGTACGGTTCAATGTGAGGTTGAAATATTTTCTATGCCACAAAACCAATCTTAAGAGCATACATTTTGGAATGTTTTCTTTAAAAGTCATCTATTGCAACATATATCATTTCTCCATATTCACATAATAGCAATATTCAATAAATGTTGAAGTTCAATAATTTGTTTTCCATACTTATAAAGCCTTTCAAAGTAAACAAAATGGAAGACAGCATGCAAATAAAGAAATCAATTAAATTGTGCAGTTCGTTATTAACAAATTCTAAAGATTGCAAACAATTCATACCTCAGGGGTATAAATGTATTTGCAACCATATACAATGAACTGTCAAAATAAATTTAACAGAAGTCAGTTAGTTAGTGAATCGTGTGAGCAATTCTTACTGTGTAGTTGGAATAAAGATAATTGGTGTGTTTCCTTAACCCATGAGGAAAAGTTGGGGATTTTCAACATCATAAAATCTCAGTAAAACATTCTAGCAACTTTGTTCTTAATTTCTGCGTCCTCTGCAAATTAACGTCCATTTGGTGAAATACACACTTATGAAATTTACATAGTATTTTGCCACATAACACATGTCTTGTCTGGAGTTCTATATTCCTGAAAAAAAGACTTCTAAGAATGGTTGTTAATAACGGCTTCAATTTAAACCTTAGATATCAGGTACTCAGTAACCTGCCTTTAGAAAAAAATGACTTTCCCTATTTTTGTGATTCAGAAAGATAAAGTGATTTGTGAATTTTTTTATGTTCTTTAAATGATCTGTAAACACTTCTAGGATTTTAATCTTTGGAGAAATTTTGAATAATGTTGATCATTTTAATATCCAATCTGTGCAGGAAAACTTGCTGACATAGAAAATGGGCTATCTTTTTACAACTTGGCAATGTGCAAATCCAAACTTACGACTTATCTTATGTAAATATTACACATCTATAAATCACATGTTTATGTCACTTCCATTTGCTAACTGCATAATTACCCTCCTTTTAAAGCCATAGTAAAATACATATCATTCTATGTATGAAAACATTTTTCTCATGAGATAAAGCAGTGGGTATATTAGTGGGTATGTTAGTAGAGAATAAGCCGATGGTCAACTTCTGCTTAAAAATGTGTTTTCCAAAGTATTCGGACACATTATATAATGCCCAAAACATCTTTTCAAAATGTAAGCTGCACAGTGCATCTGAACGGTTTCTCAGATCAGTATCTGGAACACTAATTAAAATCCCTGCATGGAAATGTAAGGGCGGCTTTGTGGTCATTCCACGGAGACCCAATAAAAGTGAATTCACGGGAAGGTCAGGATTTTAAATTAGCGGATGTCTCTGCATGTATTTGGCTTCTGAATCTCAAGGAGATGACCTTCCTGAGTTACAAGTTTGCTACTAGAGTTTTCTTTGCTTTTAAGAGATTTCGTTCATTAACCTCGAGAAAAAAGATAATCCAA
Source organism: Paguma larvata (assembly GCA_030068075.1). Classification (NCBI taxonomy): domain Eukaryota; kingdom Metazoa; phylum Chordata; class Mammalia; order Carnivora; family Viverridae; genus Paguma; species Paguma larvata. The sequence continues at coordinate 12,487 of JAINVK010000158.1, forward strand.
CGTTATGCCGTGGCTGTCAAAGGAGTTCTCAATGAAATGGAAACAGGAACGCACGACCTCATGCTAGTAGCTTGCTAAGAGATTGCAGGACGTGTTGAGGGGAAAAGGGCGGAAATGAACTCAACATTTCCTGCTATTTGGTAAGTCTACTAGCTAGGTGACAGGTCAGGATGTTCGTAATTCTGTCTGCTGCAAATAACTCTCCTTCATGATATTCCTGAATCTTCTACTCATGAGGACTTGAAGACTGCAAATTTTCATAGCATCTCATCCTGTAGCCAAGGGAACGAAAAGCTGACTGTTTTAATTCTAGCAAATTACCTCTTCTCCCTTTCCCCACCTACTCCATGATTGTTCCTCTTCCATTCACAGGTCTGCGCAGATCATCGGAGAAAACTCAGAAATGTCGCAAGGTGATCAGATCTGCATTTTAGTACATGTTTCATTTCACTTCTCTTTAGGGTATGGAATGTTGAAAGAAAAAAAAAGGGGGGTGGGCAAGAAGATTTTTCCCCACTGGGCAATTCAAGTATTTTCAGCAATGATTAAATAGGTCTTGTGTGTACAGGCGTCTATCTTTAGAGCAGAAAAATCGATCCTTCGAAGGCTAAAAGGTTACAGAGTAAACGTGGTTATCCTGAATTGGCTAAGAATAGTTACGATGCTACCCAAATGGGTGAATTTAACAATTAAGATTGGCAGATGTTGAAACCAGTTTGATAAGATTTGGGATAATCACAGATTACCAAGTAAATAGAAATTGAGTAATGAACTGATATTGGAAATGAGTCAATGTACAACAGGAGGAGGGGAAGGGCCAAACAGTCTTTCTACTACTACACAGCTCCCGGTAAAGAGAAATTAGTGAACAGATTGCGACAGCAGACAATCTAATCAATGACGGTAAAGAGGGCAGATGTGGCAAATCGGTGTCCGGGTCTTTCCCTGAAAATATGCTAAAGTCTCACACCTCCCGGAGGTGGCTTATTGGGACCCATCAGGTGTTCCTGCTCTGTGGGACACCCTGATTTCTCTTATTCCCCTTGCAGGACAAAGGATTCCAAAAAAAAAAAAAAATCTATTTTACCCATAACCATGACTCAAATTATTTGAAAATATGATACCCAGGATCCCTGTTTCACCAGACTCAATATCTCCCTTCACAGAATACAGGATTTAGATTCCTTATCTTAACCCCTGCATCATGCTTTGAATACATTCCTCTATGCAAACGCTTCTTCAAAAACGGAGCCCAGGACTGAAGCCTATAATCCAGGTATCAACCCACCAATGCAAGGGAAAACAAGTTTACCGCTAACCGAGAGGCGTTTGTTAGGATGCCTTGGCATCTGACTCACGAACCCTGCACAGCCCACCAAAACTTTGTGTGCAACATCCCTCAGCCAATTACGAATTATGCTTTTTTTTTTTTTTTCCTATAAAGGTTTCTGGACTTAAGTGCATATCTCAATATGTAATTTCTACCTAGACTTTATTCGGTCCATTAATGTAATGGCTAATTCCATCAAATTTCATACCATCTTCACATTCTCCCCTATATATGATCCATACCTTTAAGTTACTGATAGAGGTTTTCAAGAAGCTGCATTAGGTAAGGGTCTTACTTGTCAAGTTTCTGCTCAAAAAGTCATCTTTTTTTGACATGGCTCCATCAGTCATGTCATTTTACACCAATATTGAATCCTTTGCAATTTTCCTTTAGACGTGGGGAGACTTCACCACACTGATTTTCTGTATGCTTCGATAACCACTACTTTCATATTTTGGCTTTTGAGGAGTTCTCCTCTTTCACTGACCTATGAAATATTAGTGTACCCCAAGTTTCCATTCTCATCAACTGGGTTTTCATATCACCATCCCTGGATGGGTGCTTGTAGCTTTTGCTCAGCATGACCTTTAGAGGGAATATCCAACTTTCTAGAGCGTGTGTCTACCTGATATCCCATAAGCCGTGACAAACGGAAGCTTGGCCCACATAGGTCTCTCTTCCCACGGGTACAGTTTCCATCAACGACTTGTCAGAGAACCAACAAGCTTACAAGTAAAGACTATTTTAGGTCCTTTGTCCCTGCAAATATTGTACCATGTTAACTGGTCTCCAAAATATTCTTCAAACTCGTCTCCTCTAACAAGACGATTCTTAACACCATCCACTCTTTTGAAATGGGCTAAGAAATTTCTCCTGCACTATCACTTTTGCATAACGTTATAATTAACAATTTTGAAAAAACAAAACTTTTTAAGAAAAATGGGATTCTAGATCAGAAAAAAAATATCACATGCCCACTGAAAAGATACAAGACAGCACACTAAAATAGGAGTTGAGGGGCACCTGGGTGGCTCAGTTAAATATCTGACTCTTGATTGATGCTCAGGTCATGACCTCAAGGTTCAGGAGATGGAGCCCCATGTCAGGATTGAGCCTGCTTGAGATTCTCTCTGCCCCTTCCCCACACACATGCACACTCTCAAAATAAACTTTAAAAAAAGTTAAATTTTAATCCTCAAGATGGGTGCACAATGAATACCCAAGTATCGCCCCTGGTTTCTGACACCGGTGATCCATTTTGCTTTTGCTCATCTACACTCAGTGATGTTGGCTAACAAATTTAGCTACTGGGTCTGTGGTATTTTGTTACAGCAGTTATGGATGAAAACAGAAATTGATACCAAGATGTGCGGTGTTGGTCTAACAAATACCTAAAATCTTGAAAGAGGCTTTGGAATTGGGTAACGGACAGAGGCTGGGAGGGTCCAGAGATACATGCTAGAAGGAGCCCACATTGCCAGGAATGGACCTGCAAAGATGATTCTGAAGAGGACTCACAAGAGCTGGGTTTCTAGTCACCTTCTTAGTGAATCCCTAAGGGGCCCTAAGTAGGTAATGGTAGAAAAGCCAGTCTGATGAGGTCTCATACAGAAACAAGGACCTGTTCTTGGACACTGGAGGGGAAGAGATTCTTGCTACAAAGTGGTCAAGAATTTGGCGGAACAGAGTTCATGCTCTAATGTGTTGGGAAAAGTAGACCTTGTGGGCGACAACACTGGATGTTCAACACTTGGTTTAGAAAGATCTTCAGCAGAAGCAGCAGCCTGGGTCCATCTGAGCACTCAGAGGATGGGGAAACAAATGATGTCAAGAGAAGATGGTTGGTCAAAAAGGAAACAGCTCAAAGATGCGGAAAGTTCTCAGCTGGTCTATATCAAAAGGAATGGATGGTAAAACGTGTTGGGGAGACAACGGGGTGCAGACACAGAACCAACGGATGAGGTGATCGACAGCTACACCGAAGCCAAGACCATTGTCCAAGACAGTGGGAGCTTGGCCATGAAGACAACGGAGAGGTCATCTAGGCTGCCCTTCCCATCGGAGGCTCAGGGAGCCCGGCCGAGCAGTGAAGACAGGAGGAGAGCAGGGCCACATTTGTTGCTCCAACCGATGCAGGTCTGAGAGCAGAGCCTGGAGCCAAAGGGCTTTATCTTCAAACCTTCACGTCGAGTGGAATTTGCCCCACTGGGTTTGAGACTTGGCTCGGGACCTGTTACCCTCCCTTCTCTCTTCTCCTTCCCTTCTGGGATGAGAAATCCTGTCTTACGTCTGCCCCGCCACCTCGTCTTGCAAACACACAGTCTGATCTCCCAGGTTCAGAGCTGGCGAGGCGTGGGCCTCGGGAGGAACAGCACCTTCAGCCTCACCCAGACCCGATTCGAATGTTTAAGACACAGAATGTGAAAATGAATTTTCAGAGTTAAAAAAGGAAACACCTTAAAAATAACCATTTCTCTTTGGAGATTTTTTTAAATAAATGTTAATATTCTGCCCTGGCAGGATCCGCAACCACCTGTCATTTATAACATGTCAAAGGAGTCCTCACGCGAGCGCTTTTAATAGGAATAGACTTCCAGGATCTCGTTCTAAACCAAACCTTTAGATGAAAATTCACAGCTGGCAGACCTGCTGCCACCTTTATGAATTATAGTTATTGAGTCCCGCAGTCATTATAATTAAATCCCAGTAATCCATGTTGACTGTCTGTCACTGCCCATATGGTAAGCTACCGTTTTACTAGATTAGTGAAACCATCACTAAAATGTAAGGAATATTAAAAACTTCCACCATGGAAACCTTTCTACTCCCCTTAATTAAGTCTAATACTTTATAATGTAATTCCTCGTATTAAAATATCCCACAACATTGTTCTGTATTTAGGGAAAACAGGTTATATTGTCGGAAGCTTCCTTCCCATAAGGACTTAAATTCAAAGCCAATGTCTGTGTACTATTGTGTGAAAATGCATTTTTAACATGTTTGAAGACGTATTGCATCACAAAGTCACTGTTTATTGCACAGAGAGAAAAATCAAAGTTCATTAAAAGCAAATGGGAATTTCAGCACCGACAGTCAAGCCTGTGGTGTCTCTCCTGGTCTCCAACAGGAATGCTTTGGACTTTTCTTTTTTTTTTTTTAATTTTTTTTAACTTTTATTTATTTTTGAGAGATATAGAGACAGAGCGTGAGCAGGGAAGGGCAGAGAGAGAGGGAGACACAGAATCCGAAGCAGGCGCCAGGCTCCGAGCCATCAGCACAGAACCCGATGCGGGGCTCGAACTCACAGACCATGAGATCATGACCAAAGCTGAAGTTGGCCACTTAACCGACTGAGCCACTCAGGTGCCCCTGGACTTTTCTTCTTGCCTTGACACCCTCCACACCTGCTCTGACTCCTTCTCGGGTGAGGAAATCCATCCACAGAAACTCAGACTACAGAAAACCAACACTCTTCTCAGCAAGTTTGTCCTCTTCCATGTATTGCTTTCCATTGTTATTGTCACCAATTAGCACAGACTGCATAGAAGAAAAATGTCATCTTACTGTGCTGGAGATTGAGTCCAAACTCAGGCACAGAGAGACAAGGTCAAGTTGTCAGGACCAAGCCCTTTCTTTCTGGAGGCTGCAAGAGAGTGCTTCCTGCCCCACTCCAGCTTCTAGAGGCTTCTGCATGATTTGGCTCAAGGCCCAAGACTTGCACTCAAAGAGGCTAAAGTGGATTCAACTCCTAAGTTTTTTTAACCCCTTCCATTAAGAACTGGAAACATGGAGAATAAAACTTGATCTTCATACAAACAGCACGCTCGTTTGCAACGGAAATGAATGTTCACACGGCAGAAAAAACTAACTTCCGACAGCTTGAGACAGTGAGAATGGAGTCAAGCTTTGCAAGGAATGCTTGGCTTTACTGCATTTTTGTAAAGTGTACGTTGCATGCCAGCATTAACTTCATGCATTAGGGGACAGGCCCCCGCACGCAGCGAGCCCCCCTGAGTCACCTGTAACTTGTCCCCCGCGCTAACACTGGAATATTTTACTAACATGTGAAATGCAGCACCAGCACTGAAAACCCTGGATGAGAACAGGGCAGGTCAGCCTTGCAAAATACAAATAGGAGTTTGCGAAAACCAAACCAAAACAAACAAAAAAAAAAAAAACCCAAAGCACCATCCAGTACTTGTGCAGTGGAGCCCTTAGGAAAACACAGTAAACTGGCCCAATTATCACGAATATTCTACAAACAACCAGAAACGCGCATCTTCTTGGGCATGTAGGAAGAGAACTTTAATAAATCACCTTTCGCATTAGCATTTATAAGAATTTTACTTAGATCGTAACCCCGAGTTGCTTTGGTTAAGATTTGAGACTAGTTAGGTGCCTGCACAGTTTCCTTACGTTCTTAAATTTCTTCTTTCCTCTTGGCGCTTAACCACAGGCCCCCGGTCAGGGTCTACAAGAGCGTGCTGCATTAACCAGAAGCCACATGCCCCCCCACGTGGCGCCGCCCCCCATGTGGCGAGAAGTAGGACGTACTTCACACATAGACAATATTCTAAATGGGAGTAGACAGTGCTCTTGAGTATGAATATTCCCAAATATAAGTGACATTCTAGACTGTGAAACCAACAGATTTACAATCAGATGTTTTCCACATATCGTTGTATGATCTGGTGATACAGTTGAGAATTAAAACCTTTCCAGAAAAAGTTTGGAAATGAAGTAGGTTATGTGCAAATAAGTCAGGAATCAGAAAAGTGTCACAATTCCAATTAGAAGGTTTTAAATTGAAGGAGAATAAAAAAAAAAATCGGAAAAATGAGAGAAATGTGGGGGGTGCAGCTCAGGCTGTGATTGGAGGGAAATTTCAAGCAGTAAATGCTTCTCTTAGCAATGAGGGTTATGAATAATTACAGTTTATACCAAACAGAACCCTTCCGAGTAGAGATTGGTGCACTCGCAAGAAGTAGAGAAAAATCATGACCACGAAAAGGTGTTTTGACGGAATATTAGTCTGTTTTCAGAACGCACCTGATCACCAGCGAAACTAAACAGGTGTCCCCGAAGATAGCGTGTCGTGGTCGCAGGAATGTTAGAGTCCTAGGCCAACATATTGGATCACTTTGAAATGCACCAATCCTTTCAAGTACATGAACTACCGATATTCAAGAAAAACATGTTAGTATTCTCAATTTATTAAAGAACCTGAATTCATACTTAAGATAGTTCCAGTAACAGACAAAACAAAACAAGAACAACTCCAGGTCGAGTTTCCTTGATTGGTGCATTCTATCAAATACTTAGTGACATTGCCATTCTTTGCTATTTTTCAACCTAGCGTAACACTAGAAAGGAAGGCATATTTTCTCAGTAATTCCAGGAGGTTCAAATGGCCAGGATACCAAGAAGCAACAAAAATCTTCTAAAGGAACTCCACACACCAGCCTCCCTCATGACCACAGATATAAAAAATCTTTAATAATGCATTATTAAATATAAATCCAGCCACATATAAATGTTAATACATCAAGCTGGCTTTAAACACACATGCACAAAAAAAAATAAAAAAAAAATAAAAATAAAAAAAAAATAAACACACATGCACACATAGACACAGACACACACACGACCTCTCTCCCTCCAACTCCCCCCTCCCCACCACCAATGACCCACCCAACCAAAAAAATCCCAACCACCACAACAAAACCAACATAATAAACTCAAGAGATTATGATCTATGGAAAATCAGACAAGGCGTTTCAAAACAATGCCACATCCAATCTCGATAAAACTTCTTAGCAAACTACAAACTACAAACCCAAGAAGCCTGACTCAGCCTTTACAAAGAGCATCTAAGAAAAACCTACAGCTAAGTATAATAATGGCAAGTGATCGTTTTCCGTTGTACCAGAAAAACAGGGCCGGGGTATCTTTGCTTGCCTCTTCAGAGTTAAATTAGAATTCTTAGCCAGTATAACAAGGCCATAAAAAATTAAAGGCACACAGATTGGAAAGGAAGAAAAAAAAATCTGCCTTGCTTTGCAAAAGACATTGACGTCTGCATTGATAACCCTCTAACCCTAAATGATCTCGAATAAAATGTTCTAAACAAAGGAGTTCATTCAACTGGTCATCTGTTCAATACAAACAATTTGATTTAATTTATATATACTAGCAAAGAATCATTGTCTAGGGGCCAAAGGCAGACTGCCCCACAACAGGCCACTTTGGCATAACGATGGTTTTCAATAAAAGTGATGGGAAATTTAGAGCTGGAAAGGATAAAGGAATATGGTTACTTTTTCCCAGTTTGTATCCCAGCCGAAATTCTGTTCAGAACTCCACACTAATTGAAGCTCCCCAAGTTATGGGTCTTGTCAGTTCCTCATGGATTTACTGTCCAGTAAGTCTAAGAACTGCCCGCCTTGGTCATTTTACATCTCAATTTCATTATTGAGTCTATGTACACCTATAGCTTTGTTTTTGCTTCTGTTAATCTGTCTCATTTAGATTTAATTCTTTGTCCAGTTGGAAAATCTTGAAGGGTAAAGTGGAGTTTCCCCCTTCTCTTCACCTGGAAATTTAAGAAAAACATCATTTGTAGCACAAAAACATGACCTGTTAAAGCACAGAACAAACTATGTGCAGGATTAGTATGCGGGCATAAACGTATTGATGGGCAAGACCAGAGAATATTGGCCAGAAGTCAGGTCTCCGCCAAGTGATCTCTGGGTTAAACACAATCCAAAAACAATTCACAATACGAGTTTTGGAGAAACTGATGGCTGTTCCTAAAATTTACATATGAAAGCAGTACACTGAAATAGACTCACTTGCATTATTTGATTTTTGATACAAGTGAGGCAGGAAGGAAAGGACTTTCAGGAGACAAGTTGACCAAAGGAAAACGATTTTACTTTGTAGGCTGACCTCTAACCTAAAGTTCAGCAGATCATACGAATCATAAGACCCCACTCCCTATAGCAGTAAAAGGCAGAAAACCAGACATTCTTAAAATTGCTCCTTGTGGGTAATTTCAGACTCCTAGAACATTGGAAAAATCTACCCAAGGTAAACAATCAACCCAAAGTTAAACAAATGAGGACATTAAACATCAACAACACTCCAAAACGTGTAAAACCCTTAGAGGCAAATGGGATCCTCGTCCTCACCCGGGAGGGGACACGGATGCTCTGTGAGGTAGCGGTATTCTTACTTCTATACTTGAAAAATATTTGTCCCTTTCTCTAGGTGGCTCTCGAAGTCTTTCTTGGAAAATATCAAAAACCCTCTTGTTGAAGGACCTCGGTCCATCTGGCACCATGAGTGCCCTGTACTGGAATAACTGCACATCTATGTGCAAAAAATAATAAATCACAACTCAATGTGTTTCTTGGACTAGATTAAAAACTCGCTACGTGTTCTAGATGGAAATGGAAACCTCAGAACTTCAAGAATTTTTGGGATAATTTTCACAACTTGTGCTCAGCAACCATTTCTTAGAACACAAGAAATGGGCTGTAAAATCCTAAAATGGATTTACTCAGATTTACCAAAATTAAGAACTTCTTTTCAAGGAAATTGTAAAGAAAAGAAGATTGCAGCCTTGCAAAACATACATGTTAGATAAAGAATTGAAATACAGAATATAGCAAGAATGTTCGATGCAGTAGTAAGGAAAATTAAGTTTCTGTCCTCCCCAAAATTGAACATATTTGGACAGTTTACCAAGAAGGCATTTGAGTAACCAATTAAAGAATGTCACCATTAGAGGTTTTACAGGTTAAAATGTCATTAGCTTAAAATACACATCTACTGGAAGAGATAAAGGAAAACAGAGGACAATGTGAGGTTTTGAGGGGGCTATGGATCCCCTGGAATGATCTTGCATTGTTGGTAGAAAGGGACACAACCCGGCCACTTTAAAACAACAGTTTGGGGGCGCCTGGGTGGCTCAGTCGGTGGGACGGACGACTTCGGCTCAGGTCATGATTCACTGTCTGTGAGTTCGAGCCCCGCGTCAGGCTCTGTGCTGATGGCTCGGAGCCTGGAGCCTGCTTTGGATTCTGTGTCTTCCTCTTCCTCTGCCTTTCCCCTGCTCATGATGCTGTGTCTCTCTCACAAAAATAAATAAACATTAAAAAAATAATAAAAATATAATAAATAACAGTTCGGCAATTTCTTACACAATCTAATCTATTTATCAAACAACCATCAATCCTTCTTCAGGACTTCAACCAAAAGGCAAGAGATTTGCACACGTGGAGACCTCGACATGAGTGTTTCCATCATGATTACAAATAATCACCAAGAATGGGAAAAAAATCTAAATATCCATCAACTTCTAAAGGGATTATGGAATTGTGGTGAATCGTAGCAGAACAGGTCACTCCAAAAACATGCCTCTTGGGCAGAGGATTATTTTGACCTGGTAATTTTTTTATATGTTTATTTTTGAGAGAAACTGAGCACAAGCAGGGGAAGGGCAGTGAGAGAGGGAGACACAGGATCTAAGGCAGGTTCCAGGCTCTGAGTTGTCGGCACAGAGCACGACGCGGGACTTGAACTCCCGGGCTGTGAGATCATGACCTGAGCTGAAGTCAGATGCTTAACTGACTGGGTGCCCCTGACCAGGTGAGTTTTAAAGAAACTCCACACACACGAAAAAGTTCTGAAAACCCAGAAGCTGCTATATTGGAAGGGGCATTTACATTTGTAAAGGAAATTTCCATTTGTAACAGTGTCTGTCTCTTTCTGTAGGAGGAACAGAGGGATGCCTCTAAATCCAAAGACTTATCAAAGAAGGAGCTTGATATATATCTGAATAGCCATACCTGTGTCGACTGTCAACCACCCATAACTGCTCCCACCAACTCCCCCCAATCATCTTGGTCTTTAGCTGAATATGGTACTTAATATGGTCGCTGGGGCATCTCAGAGAGCTTTGTGCTTTTCCGGGGTGTCTTCCATGTATACCTCCTGTAGACTTCTGTTCCTTTTTCTCTTCATCGGCCGTTTACTACAGGACTACTACATCTCAGCCAAGAGCCCGAAAGAGTGGAGGGAAAGTTATTTTTCCCTTGACTACAGTTGTCTATCATTTCCATGGAACATTCCCGAGCAACACACACAAACCAACTACTGATCTATGTAAAACACTATGGATTTATCGAAGATATTATGCTAGGTGCTAGAGACTTAGAAAGCAAATATTGTAGGATTTCATTTATTGGGCATTCTGGAAAAAGCAAAACTCTGAAAAGAAAAACACTGATGAGTGCCCATGTCTGGGGCTGGAAGACTGGGTAATAGAAATATTTTCACTGTACTGAGAATATGATGAATACTAGACTCCTTAGATAAAGCTCTTCCTAAATCAGTAAGGTTTTACTGTACATATATTCTACTTAATTTTTTTTTTATTTTAGAGAAAGAACAAGAACAGGGAAGGGGTAAAGAGAGAAAGAAAAACTTAAACAAGGTGTATTCTGTGCAGAGTTCAACACAGGGCTCAACCCCAAGACCCTGGGATCATGAGCTGAGCCAAAATCAGGAGTCGGACATTCAACCAACTGAGCCACGCAGTCACCTCAATAAATCTGCCTTTAAAGCAAAAAGGCAGGAAAGTTATGCTTGCAATCATGTAGTCAATCTCTTTCTTACAGATAGGACAAAAATGCAGCTCCAGGGAGCTGAACTGAATTTCTGCCTTTTCAGCAACTCAAGGAATCAGAGCAAGTTAGAACCAGAATGGAATCCAGAGACTGACTTATTGTTTTAAAGAAGCTCTATGCTCTACGCGGGACTTGAACTCACAACTCCAAGATCAAGAGCCACGTGCTCTACTGAGTGAGCCAACCGAGTGCCCTTCAAATGTTGCTTTGATTTGCAACGTCCAACCCTCAAAAGTGGTATCACTGAATGATGCTCTCCAGGAGTTGAACATTACAACTAGGTTTGGTTGATTAGTTTCAGAAATATCTCTGGTTTATTATTTTGGAGTACCCTATTCATAGAAGTAGAATGTCTTTAATTTGATAGAATTTTGAAATTCAAAATAAAAATCTTTTACTTCTAGGGTACTTGGGTGGCTCAATTGGTTAAGCCCAACTCTTGTTTCAGCTCAGGTCATGATCTCACAGTTTGTGGGTTCCAGCCCCTTATCAGGCTCTCTGTGGGCAGCACAGAACCTGCTTGGGATTCTCTCTTCCTTACTCACCCCCCTCATGCTCTCACTCACTCATGCGTATTCACCCCCCTCATACTCTCACTCACTCATGCTCTCACTCACTCATGCTCTCGCTCAAAAATAAACATCAACAAACACAATATTCTACTGGTAGTCCTTTACATTTGAATCTGCAACAGTTCTGTGAGGTAGGTAGCATTTATCGTTTTAGTAGGATAGTCTAGGGCAATGAAATCTGTCACCCCAAAATGTGTCTTTGGCATATGCATTATTTTAGGATGACTTTTTTTTTTAACATTTATTTATTTTTGAGAGAAACAGAGAGTGTGAGGGGTGGGAGGGTAGGGAGGGAGACACAGAATTGGAAACAGGCTCCAAGCTCTGAGCCCCAAGCATAGAGCCCAATGCGGGCCTCGAACGCATGAACCGTGAGATCATGACCTGAGCCAAAGTCGGACGCTTAATCGACTGAGACACCCAGGCGCCCCCTGATGGCTTTTAAGAAGCAGAAGGCTCAGCAATTCTCCTTGACCTTCTCCTTAAAAGCCTGAGAGAACTTAGAAGACCTCCAGGAGGAAAAGAGCAATCACTGCAAAGAACCCCAGGAGAATAGGAACCGTATGTGATAGATGGAGAACGTAGCAAGTCAGTTGCTGAAAATTCCACTCTGCGTCCCACCACTTCCAGAGGCCCAGAAAACGTTCACCAAACATTTACTCCGTTTTGCCTTCCTCCCCTTTGAGGTCCCAGACCATAACCACGTCTCGGCTCAGCATGGCCTTGCAGGCTCAGTAGCCCAACTGCCTGGTGCCTCCTATTCGTACACACACACACCATCGAGTTTGATTTTCTCCTGTTTGTGGTCTCGTGTTGATTCTTAGACCAAAGAAACCTTGGAGTACAGAAGAAAATTTTCCCCAGCAGTGGGGAAGCACTGAAATCCGAAGGAAGCAATTTAACTCAGAGCTGACGAGAAGTGAAAGCCACCATCCGTGTCCGGGTTTTCTTATCGTGTGCACGGTGTTCTTTCCAACACCCCACTGTTCATTAATGCTTTGAATCTCTGAAAAGGCAGTGCATCCCACGTTCCGAGAACACAGCTGCATTTGCAGGCGGGCACCCACAGGGGATCGCGGTCGGCGTTGGCCTACCACGATTTTCTTGGAGGAAACTAATGACAGTCAATACAAATTAGAGCAATTTCCTCAGGATGAGAAATTAACCTGCTAGACTCTTGCCAACAAGGAGGGGCTCGGGGGTGGTTCTATGTTGTGAAGAACCCGAATCTTTGAGACATTAAAAATAGGTTGCAGTAATTGGTGACGGTGTCAGCTCCCTTTCCTGCTTACCCTGGCAGAGGCTGGTGCTGTTTATTCAACTCATTACCCTAAATGCACTGAATCGCAATTATTTAGATATAAAAGTTGTGCGGGCTGAATCACATGTGTACAGTTTACCATTTTCATGTTAAAAAGACAAGCATCAAGCTATGTTTATTCAATTCAATATAGTCCCCCCCGAAGAGCTCTTGGAGAAAACAGCCTCGTCGAAAGCCAGTGAACAGAGCTAGGACCCGAGGAGGTACTGAGAGCAAGGAAATGCTGTCTAAATCAATGATAGACAAGCACAAAATATATACATTATGTCGAAACTAAGAGTAGGGCAGAAAACTACCGCCTATTAAATATTGCAATGATCTCTTTACGGATGTTTCTCCACTGTGCTTGGATTTCTTGATAGAAAGTCTTTATTTTTGTCAATCCCAAGCCTGCTGCACAGATGTTCATAGAAATTGGAAGAAATTGGAAGAAATCAGGAATGAAGAGATGAAAAGGCAGAGGAGAAGGAAAGAAAGAAGGAAATCTAGGAAGATGGGCGTTGACTATGCATTGGAGGGTTACTGAAGGGGTGGGGGGGGAGCATGAAAGTTGTGGCTTGAGATACCAGCTGAGTTGCTCTTGGAGCAGGGAGGGATGAAGAACGCAGTAGCAAATCAATCTCAAGCTCAGGAGGAAAGAATACCATTTGGCTTGATTTATGATAGAAAGAAAGAAACCCTGAGCTAGTGCAGCAAGGCGTGGGTTTCAAACCCTGGCCCTGGCATCTTGCACAACCAGGCATGGATGACTACAAGTACGCTCCAAGAGAATCACTACAGCATCAGACTTGGAGCCGTTTGGGGGTGGGCACATTTTAGGAAGAAAGAAATCAGGAGTCCACCCGTGGTCAATGTTGGCATCCCTGTCGTATTCATTTTCATCTGTGGAGAAGTCACATAGTATAAGTGGTCTGCTCAACCTCTCTTCCTAGTTGTAGGCATCCTTCACTGAAAGAAGGCATCCGGTCAATGCCAATACCTACCTCTGGCACATCCCTTCTGAAGCTCCTGGACCGTAGGACTCGAATGCCTGGAAATTGGGTTGATTGTAACTGCCAGCAACCTAGTCTCCTAGAAGGAGAACCTGCAAGAGGATACTTGTACCAGCACTGGGTGGTAATGGACTCCCAGGGGGAAAAGGTGATGGGGAGAAGGGTAGCTCAGGAAGGCAGAAAAGCAAACATATAGTCACACGTGCAGATCTTTACCTGCATTCACAGGAGACCTGAATCTTTCACAGTTCCTGTCCCCAATGTGAGGAGTCCCCTAAACTCAACACAAAGCAATTTTGGACACCACTAGGGTGTCCTACATTTCAGCTCAATTCTGACACTATCTTCCCCGAGACAGTGTCCAGGTCCACAGGTGAACGGCTGAGTCCTCCAGGACTGCACCCATCCCACTACTTCAGATGCCAGTCCAATACCCCTGACTGTTTCCTGTGCTCCTGACCAAATGATAATGGATTGGAAGTTCCAACAAGCCCTCTCTTCAGGTCAGTTAACTTGCTAGAGCGGCTCCCAGAGCTCATAGAAACACTTACCTACGTTCGCCAGCGTATTACAGGAGAGGATACGGGATACGAATCAAGAAGCATCTGTAGATATTCAGAGGGCAAGGCACAGAACAAATGAGCATCCATCCTCATGGAGCTTGGGGTCTGGCTCTGAGGCAGCAAATGAAAGCATGCTGGCTCCCCAACCAAGTGTCCAAAAGCACTTGTCTTGGGTTTTTATAGAAGCTCCATTGCACAGCTGTGATTGACTAAGTCGCTGGCCATTGGCTAATTTAACCTCTAGCCAAGGTCAGGGGGTGAGACAGAATGTTCTAACCCTCTAATCACCTGGGTGGTCCTCATGGCAACCAACCGTTGCCCTTCGATGGGGGTGGTGTTTAAAAGTCACCTTCATTAATAACAAAACACTCATGTCACCTTATGGCTCTGAAGTGTTTTCGGGAACCATGGAGGAAGACCAAATATAACTAAGCAATACGCTTTGGCCTTGTAATAAACAAATATGTACTTCTTTTAAATCATTATATCGCGCTGAAGTTCAGTAGTTCTCAGACCAAACAAGCATCAGAATCACCAGGCAAGCTTGTTAAAACATGGCAACGGGCCCCAACAGCAGACTTTCTGATTGAGGGGCTGTTGCTCGCCCAGCGTCTACACAGCAAAAACCACTATTGTGGAGTGTACGTTACTTCATCACATTAATCCCACCTGGAAGAAAACACGCTGACCCTCTGCATTGTACGTCTGTCAGCTGGTGGTTATAGGACATCCCTGGATTTGGGGATGACTTAACCTTCTCAATTATATCGGCCAATTAAAGCCCAAAACCAATTCTCCAGGAAAGGAGTAATTTCTATGTGAGCCCTTAGCAGACAATGTGTTGCTGCTGGGGCTGGGTATTATGATTATACATAAATTTATTATGATGATACAGGGTAGAAAGTACAAATATTAGTATTTGTGCTTGAGAGTGACCTAAGGTGTTTTGCCTACCCATTTTTGCCATAAATTTGTGTTTGAGTTGCATGAATTCCCACTGGTTTTGAACATGGTTTGCAATTAGGGGACAGCTTGTTGTCAATACTTATTTATTGAACTGAATCGGCTTTGGTAACAAGAGTTTCTCAACCATGGACCTTATTCCGTGGGCTGTATGTTTCAAACCCTGTGGGAATGTCACATTGTGTTATTTTCCACAACCCTCTGATATTTTGGACATCGGGTACGTTACGTCAGTTTTAGTGAGGTATAATTTGCCCATGGGGACTTTGGGGAGGCGAGTAAAATACTTTCTGTCTTGATTGTGCCGGTGGTCATGCAATTATCTTTCATTTTTTGTTTGTGTTTTAAATAACATAGGGTCTGACACGGTAAAACAAACTCTGAAGTTAAATCTGGATGACACCCCACAAAGTCAACAACATCAACATGAGAGGGGGCACAAAGGCATCCCTGAACAGACAATGCGATGGGATCTACTATTGGACAAGACCAGGAATTGCTGGGCATAGCAGGGCCACTGTTGCTGAATGAATGACCCTACAGACAAAGAAGGTTGAAGCAGCTGGCTTTTGGGATATTGGAAGCAAAAATGAGGAGTCGTCTTTTAGGGCTAACATGGCCCTTCCTCCCTCCATCTCATGGGCTACGCCGGCGGCTTGTGGATCTCGGTGGGTTTTCATTAGGATAATGGAGGGTCTGAGCAGTGCCACTAATGTTTTATGGGCATTCTCCTTGGCGCGTCCTTGGTGCGCTGAGTTCTTGAGAGTGATTTCTAGGGTATCTCCAGGCTACCCTCGCTTCTCTGAGAACATGCTTTTGGAAAATTAATATGTCGGTGCAGGAAATATGATGTCAGTTACGCTATGGTGTTTTACGATGGTTTCACCTGGGACTGTCCATTCGCACCGCCTTTGGAGAGCCAGGTAGCCTGACTCCTGCTTGCTGAGCACAAGAGAGCCATGAATGCTCACGTGCGCAGGCAGAAACGTGTGCTGTTTTGTGACGTATGCGGATAGACGTACGAGGCAACACTGGGTTGACAGAAAATATTCCAGTGTGACGAGTATGTGTGAGGGAGCAACATCCCCACACACACTGGTGTTCCCACCCAAGCAGAAGGCGCTCCTCCTCACACTTAATTTGTGAGAATGACAAAATATGAGCCCAGGGCTTGCCTACATAAAACACTGTCCTACCTACACTTGCAAATAAAGCCTCACCTGAAGGTCCCCGTTATCTTTTCCATTCGTGCCATCTGTCGATTACTTTGGTTTAAATTTGAGAGCAGACACCAGCCTAGTGAATGAAAATATGAAAACATACACACCTAAAAAGACCGGGAATCCAGATGCCAGTTCCTGTCTAGTTTATCTGTACAACGATGGATGAGTTGTGTAACTTTTCAGCAGTCTCGCTGTCCGGGAAAAGAAGCAAAATTATTAGACCAAAAGGGCCCCCTTGAGGACTAAAAGAAAGAGATGGGTTTAGGAGCAAGTGGCTTACAGTGGCATTTACAATTTCTGGCAGGTGACATCCAGGAGACTGGGAACTGGGCGGAGGGGGTCCTGTTGACACTTTGCATTAAGAGCATCTTAATTTCACCTCTATGTTTTAACTTCTCTTTCTCCTGTTTTTTTGTGTGTTTGTTTGTTTGTTCTCATCTTCCATTCTTTGCCGTAGACCCTGGTTGACTCCATATTGCCAGAGTCAGCAGCATTTGCACATTCTGTCTTTGCACTATTTCCACGGGGTTAGCGCCTAAGCTGTGACACTATAACAACAATCAAAAACAGTAGGTGAATTTCCTGGGGAAACTTCCTATCCTTCATAGTTTTTATTCTTCCCAATTTCACTGACATCAATGCTATCATTGTATTCATGAATATGGTATAGCATACACGGTTGGTATTTGCGAGCATACATACGCTGTGTCGTGAACAAAGCGTGTTTCAGCGTATGAGAACCTCAGGTCTCCCGAACATGGAAAGCTTCATGCTCAGAGTTCACACGTGCAAAACGACATCCCTTTATTTTATATCTTTAATTTACACACAGCTAAGGGCATTCACCGCATTTTCTTTGAATGAGCTACATGCTCTGTGGTTTTATGAAACATCCATACGAGTGTCCTGTGTTTGGGGGAATAGGGAGGCTTTAGGAACTTTTTCATTGTCGAAGACTAAGACACCATAGCATACACATTCACTGCTCATTGCCAAGGCCCCACATCTCTCCCTCTACAGCTTGAATGTGTGTGCGTGCACACGCATGTAGGGTGTGTGTGTCCACAGAAATGTTTTACTGGAAATATTATTTTGATTGCACAGGGTGTTTTTATTTTAAGGAGAGTTTGGGACTCTGGATATTGAGACAAAACTATGCATTTTTGGTTGAGATGTATCTTACATTTCAGGCAAATCAACTTGCATGCCTTTTTTTTTTTTTTTTTTGGTCACAATTGCCATTTGTGTTCTAGTCACAACATCCATTTGTGTTCAAGCACAAGTCTCTGATTATATAACCATTGAATTTCCCCTGCGAAGAAGAAAACCTAAGGGGTTTATTTCCAGCACACTGAGGTGTGCCTTGTTTAGACCGAATTAAATATGTTTGGATTTGATTAAAAAGTCCTTGCATTGAACACCGCCTCAGAGGAAGGGTTTGGGTAGATAAGTCCTGTGAGTTTTATAAAGAGGGACATACAGAATGCCTTGTCTCTGGGATCTGACGGCCAGCAAGAAAAATCATTCTCATTTGCAAAGAAACCAACCCAGGGTGACTTCCTCTTTGTGGTCTCTGTGGTTTTCTGTCTTCCTTTCAATTTCTCTGCCCCTTCCTTCTGCCCCCAATGGCAATAAGACTCCCACGAGAAACCACATCTCTGACATGCCATTGGTCACAAGGCAGCCACACACCTTTAACTCCTTGTCGAGTGTTTTGATATCGGCACAGGCAAGACTTTTTGTTCTGTTCTCTCTCCACTTTTCCGTTCGTCCGTGCTGCTGACATGTAGCCATGTGTGAGGATGAGCACCTGAGAACCTGTGTGATGGGCCCTGAACGCAGCCGGTTAACCAGTGTGCATCTGCGTTCCTTGCTGCAGCCGTGTATGCACGGGTGTCCATCAACACCTCAGGGGAACCGCTGCAGCCGGGGAGGAGAGACGGGTCTTGCCTTCATTCCCAGCCACTGATTGCTGACCTGATTCAACCTTCAGCCCTCTTCT
Source organism: Paguma larvata (assembly GCA_030068075.1). Taxonomy (NCBI): domain Eukaryota; kingdom Metazoa; phylum Chordata; class Mammalia; order Carnivora; family Viverridae; genus Paguma; species Paguma larvata. The sequence goes on from JAINVK010000158.1 coordinate 31,145, forward strand.
GTGCCCAGAGGGCTGCCCAGTGTTCATTCCACTGCAGAGTTGTGCCCGAAACTGGACAGGTCACCAGAGTGGAGGGAATGGGGCAGGGGAGATGACTTTGGAAAAGCTGCCTTAGGCGGCACAGTGATTGCAAACTAACATTTGGGTCACATGTGTCCCTCGTCAATGGCTCAAGCCCTCGTGTGAGAGAAGAGGCTTCCAAGCGGAATAAGAGGAGGCTGGCAGTGTTCGCATCACGTATGTAGGAAGGCTTTGCTTTGGCTGAAGGGGCGCTCTCTTTGACTGCTAGCTCCGTCCACATGTTTTGCCGTGAGCTGCCGATGCAAATGTTTGCACAGTACAGCACAGTGCCTAACAGTGCGCATTCCAAAGACACCTCGAGTTATGTGCCTTCTGACATACGTAGGTCATTACGAAGTGGAATCAGGGTTTAGAAGAATGTGGACAGGAAATAGGAGTCTCATCCCAACTGGACATGCTCAGGGCCTGTCCAGGGTAGACTTCCCTGAGAAAGTGACCTCAACACTGACGTCTAAACAGGGTGGCTGGGGATTCATAGGATGCAGACAGAAAGGCAGGCAAGCCATGAATTTGCGTGAGATCCAGGCGGCTCCTGAGTGTAGGTGGTGTTTCACGTTTCAAGAAGGGATCGGGAGCTACGAGAAGCCCCCATGCAGAGTGCGGTATGAAATGTGTGGGACAGCCCAGTGAGCAGGGAAAGGACGGGCCATCTCTTCTGCCCGGGGACCTGCTCCGGAAGAGAGGAATGCCTAGCCTGGCCACGGAAGGCTCCAGAAGGAGAGGCCTTGTGGGAAAGCAGAGCAGGAGCACCCTGACAAGATCTCCATGGAGCATAGGAACATGCATGTTTCCCTTGGGAGCAGAACCACAGACTTGTTTGGGATGGGTCTCCAGGCATGGAGCCAGGGAATCTGCATTCTGAAAAGCCTCCTGAAAGATTCTTCTTCACAGTCAGTTTGACAGATGCTGACTCAGTGAATACGATGTGGGCATTGGGCTAGCGGAAAAACAGAACAGAAAAGAAGAGAAAAGAAGAGAAAAGAAAAGAAAATATAAGAAAAGAAAAAAGAAAAGAAAAGAAAAGAGAAAAGAAAAGAAAAACAAAGGCAAGGCAAGGCAAGGAAAGAAAAAAGAAAAACCAGTTTGTTTCTCTGGGGAACCCTGACCAATACAATCTTCTACCATTTAAAACAAATTTTTTTAATGTGTATTTATTTTTGAGAGAGAGAGACAGAGCACAAGCACAGGAGACGCCGAGAAAAAGGGATACATAGAATCCGAAGCAGGCTCCAGGCTCTGAGGTGTCAGCACAGAGCCCGACGTGGGGCTCGAACCCAAGAACCATGAGATCATGACCTGAGCCGAAGTTGGATGCCCAACAAACTGAGCCCCCCAGGCGCCCGTACAATCTCTTCCCATTAACGCTACCCTGTGTAATGTACAGTTGTGGGCTCTTTGGATTTTCCATCAGACACTGATTTAGATGATGTTTTCTGTCCCTAGGTAGGAATTTATGTCATGCTTCTTACTCACTTTGAAGAATCTGATAGGACGGATGTGTCATGGCGGTCTTGACAGTTTTCGCAGTGACGGACACTTGCCTAACGCTTTTAGTGGTAACGAGCCATCACACTAAAGCCTTTATGCAGTTGTAATAAAACCTGTTGTGATAAAATTGGCATCCATATCCTGTATCCCAGCATCACTGAGAGAAATGTAATATGAGCCATGTTGGCAAGGTTCAAATTTTCAAGTATCCATATTTAAAAAAAAACGAATGGCAGGGCACCTGGGTGGCTCAGTCGGTTGAGCGGCCGACTTCAGCTCAGGTCATGATCTCACAGTCTGTGAGTTCAAGCCCCGCGTCGGGCTCTGTGCTGACAGCTCAGAGCCTGGAGCCTGCTTTGGATTCTGTCTCTCTCTCTCTCTCTCTCTGTCTCTGCCCTTAATCAGCTCATGTTTTCTCTCTCTCAAAATAAATAAACAATAAAAAAAAAACCAATGGCAGAGATCATTTTTTTAAATGTAATTTCTTGAACTCGATGCATGAAATAGAATTTCAAAAATCAGTATAAAGGATCATGAAACTATTCTAGAGTTTTTCTTCTGTAAAGAGGCTCTGAGATTTGGTGTGTAGTTTGGATTTAGAGCATATCTCTGCGTGGGCTGGGCACATTTCAAGAGCTCGCAGAAATGTGTGCCTACAAAATGCTTTTTCACGTCATGCATGGACTCTTTCTGTACTACCGTGTACACGCTTTTCATTGGACATAGGTTCCTAAAAATGGAGATCCAGACTCTCACAGTGTGGACCCTTTTAACACCGATATCGCCCAGTGGCTGTCAATCTCCAAAGGAATGCTATCAGCATTCTATAAACTTAGACCTCACAGTACTTTCTGCTAATTTAAACACTCATGAAGCATTTGTAGGGCATTGTCAGGGAATAACCTTGGTGAAAGACTATAGGTGAGTCTGACGAATAAATATCCCCCACGATGGGAAGACTGAAGCAATCCGGAAGTTCATCTGAGACAGGGATGAAGGCACTACCAGATGCTGTATTTGCTATTAATTTAGGCATTAATAAATTGGTCATTAAGACATTATTAAAAATGTACTAAGAAAGAATATCCCCTGGTCACATAGTCAGTGCATCCTAAATCCACCTCACGCCCACTTGTTGCCAAACTCTCCTCAGGTCTTAGATGGCCTTCAGTAGTTAAGATTATTACTACTAATATTGGATAAGTCAGGTCACAGAATATCACATGTTATTTTAATTGGTGAAGGAGAAACCACTACCAGCAGGCTCCCACTGACCACAAGCAAAGCGCCTTTGCTGGGCAGCATGCACGCCCAACAGAATCAATGCACTGAGGTTAGTGCATAAGGGCCCCTTGATGAAGCATTTCTCTGTCCACCTGTGGGTCGCCTTCCTCATGTCATTTCAACTTCCTAGTGAGTCATCGTGCGATGGGAGAAATTGCAGGACAGAAATGTGTGACATGAAGAAGACAACTTATTGGCCAAGTCCGCCATTCTTGGTTCTTGGGAGACAGGAGAATATGGCTGATTCCAGGGGGCAGGTGAATATCCTTGTTTCATCAATGTAAAGGGCAAAAAAATAAATAAAAGTGAACAGATAGCTTTGCTGGTTTGGGGACACTAAGGGATGCGTCTGTGACAAAGGACTTGCTTTGCTGAGTTTCGGAAGCAAGCAGAATTGCCTTGTACAAGGTAAAGTTCAAGGAAGCAGAAATAATTTTTTTTAATTTTTGTCGATTTTTTTTCAATTTTATTGAGGACTAATGGGCAAATATAATTGTATATATTTAAAGTGTACACTACGATGATTTGCTGCCTACATTGTAGAATGATCACAGGACAAAGACAATAAACATACCAAGCACCTCACATACCTAACCTTGTGTGTGTGTGTGTGTGCTAAGAATATTTACCATCTATTTTTAGTGACTTTCAAGAAAAAAATCTGAGGCTTTAAGCACATGATGATAGATGTTCATAATAAGAGATTGTATAGTTAACCATTAGATTTTGTAAGAAACTAGAATATCTCAAAAAATACTCATAAATGTGTCTTTAAAATGAAAAGAATACTTTTATACCAGAAAAAAATGGCCTCCTAAGGACACAGATGTAAATGTCAAATTACGATATTTTTAGCAAATGAGGGGCACCTCAGTGGCTCAGACAGTTAAGTGTCCGGCTTGGGCTCAAGTCATGATCTCATGGCTCATGAGTTCAAGCCCCATGTCAGGCAGAGCCTGGAACCTGCTTCGGATTCTGTGTCTCCCCTCTCTCTGCCCATCCCCCACTCGTGCTCTGTCTCTAAAAATAAATAAACATTAAAACACTTTTTAAAATAGCTTTAACAAATGAAATGACTGATTGGTGAACATGATTTCAGCATCATAAAAGCATTCTGAATGTTCACATGCCGGTGTTACCAAACTGGAAAGCTTTGTAAGAGAAATAACAAACATAACAGACTAGACTTTGCTCTTTTTTTAGATAGTTCTAGCAGATTCTGGTGATTAAAAACAAATTGAAAAATGGATTGCTCTTTTTTAAACTCAAAGTTGGAAAACCACATCTCAACTCAATTAAATAAGCCTCGAGCAAGCTAAAGAAATGATATATGCAATTCATTCTTTCATTCATCCATTGAGAATCTCTACACCAAACAACTAGTTAATTCAGCTTGAACCGATGCCAAATTGGCAAAAACAATTAAAGAGGGTTTGAGCTGATGTTTATATACTTAAAAAAAACTGCGTGAAGAATTAATAACATGAGTTGAGAAGAAGAGATTGTCCCGAGATAAGAGAAAGAACGAAAGAAATGTCAACCCTGTTATGAGTGCTGGCTGGTGCGTTGATATTAAATCATGTCTTTTACTTTTATAAACTGATTCTCCTGCCTTGGAAGTAACCCCATAACAAGGAAATTCTTTATAATTCAGGTATCGTATTAATTTGTAATTTTCCCTCTTTCAAATCGTCCGGATAATTGATATTTGACTGTTTTAAATGTGGACATGATTAACTTAGAACTTCAGAGGTCGGAAGTGCTGCCGTGGTAGACAGGTGTGTGGATTGCAAACTCAGAGTTGCCTTTTCAGAGATTCCCCAACAAGGAATAGGTCATGTTTGCACTGCAAGAGAAATGTGTAAGATTTTCCTTTCTCTTTTACACCTTTAGAGTGCAGGCTGGTGTTTTTAATCAGCAACATAAGTGTGAAGGATGTATTTTAAGTAATTTGTCTAGCAGACTTTAGAAAGGTGAATTATTTAAAATAGACCATGGCCCCAATTTTGCTTTTACACAGCTACACCGTTTTCTCCTTTACAAGGACTGTGTCTTAAATGTTTCCAGCTGAGCTCTGTCAGCTCGTGTTCTGGGAGAAATCATGCCCGCGTCTCAATCTGAAGGTGTTAACTGATGACCCGAAATGAGACAATCTCAGCTCGTTCCTGTCCTACATACGACAGAGCAGAACCAGGAAGGCAGGTTGGTTTCTAAAAACAGCAGTGATTTTACTACACATACTTTTCCTCAATACTTTGCTCTCCATTCTCAATAGTGAAGTATGTCACGATTAGGAAACAACTAGAAAGACAGCATATGAGTCTACTTAAAATCTTAGAAATTTTTACCTCTTGTACAGCAACGGAGACTATCATTTCTGTTGGATTTCCTTCTCGATGTGATAGAATGGGTTAAATTTCATGTTTTGGATTTTCTACCATATACTCGATCGGATGGGGTTATTGGCATATATGTATAATGTATATACATATATATCTGCATATATATACCTGGATATATATATTTAAGATACATATATATCTGTATATATATATACCTGTATATATATTTAAGATACATATATATGTATATTTAAGATATATATAGCATTGCACTCTTGAAATACCTAGTTTATTCATTTTCATTGAGATATAATTAACTTATAACTTTGGGTTAGGTTTAGGTGTACATTCTAATGATTTGATACTTGTGTGTGGTGCAAAAATGATTACCAGAATAAGTTTAGTTGATATCCATCACCACACAGTTCCGGTTTTTTTTTCTTGCGATGCAGACTTTTATTTATTTTTTTAAATTTTATAATAGTTTATTTTCAAATTGGTTTACATATAACACCCAGTGTTCATCCCAACATGTGCCCTTTTTAATGCCCATCACCCCCTCTCCCCCCCCATCTCCCTCACCCTCAGTTTGTTCTTAGTCTTTGAGAGTCTCTTATGTTTTATCTCCCTCCGTCTCTGTGTCTTTTTTTCCTTTCCCCTCTTCCCCTCCCCCTGGTGTTTGCTTAGTCTCACAAAGTCCACCTATTCATGGAAATATATGGTATCTGTCTTTTTCTGACTGACTTATTTCACTTAACATAATACCCTCCAGTTCCACCCATGTTGCTACACATGGCCAGATTTCATTTTTTCTCATTGCCACGTAGTAGTCCATTGTATACAAGTACCATAACTTCTTTATCCACTCGTCAGTTGATGGGCACTTGGTCTCTTTCCATGATTTGGCTATTGTCGAAAGTGCTGCTATGAACATTGGGGTACACGTGCTCCTATGCATCAGCATTCCTGTGTCTCTTGGGTAGATTCCTAGCAGGGCTATTGCTGGGTCATAGGGTAGCTCTATTTTCATTTTTTTGAGGAACCTCCACACCGTTTTCCAGAGTGGCTGCACCAGTTTGCATTCCCACCAACAGTGTAGGAGGGTGCCGCGACGCAGACTTTTAAAACTTACTCCCTTAGCAACATTCTTTTTTTTTAATGCTTATTTATTTATTTTTAATTTTTTTTAATGTTTATTTATTTTCGATAGAGACAGAGACAGAGTGCGAGTTGGGGAGGGCCAGAGAGACAGAGGAGACACAGAATCTGAAGCAGGCTCCAGGCTCCGAGCTGTCAGCACAGAACCTGACTCGGGGCTAGAACCCATGCACCGTGACATCATGACTTGAACTGAAGTCAGACACTTAACAGATTGAGTAACCCAGGCTCCCCTTGGCAACTTTCAAATATACGACACAGGATTGCAAACTGTGGTGACAATGGCACACGTTATGTTTCCTTGACGTTTTTTATTTTGTAACTGGGCTTTTGTAACTTTTTTGTTTACCTTTACCTATTTTATTCATCTCCAAGCTGCTTCCTGCCTCTGGCAACCCCTAATCACTTTATCTGTGAATTTGGGACTTTGTCCTCAAAGTCCATCCATGTCATCCAAAATGGCAGCATTTCCTCCTTTTTTATGACTGAATAATATATTTTCTCACTGATGGACACACATTGTTTCCATGTCTTGGCTCTTGTAAATAATACTGCAATGAACGGAGGGGTGGGGGTGGATGTATTTCCAGATAGTGATTTTTTTCCCTTTTGATAGATACCCACAGGTGCGATTGTTGGATCCTCTGGTAGTTCTCTTGTTAATTTTTTAAAGATCCCCCTTACCGTTTTCCAAGGTGAAATAAAACCAGCGGTGCAGAGTTTGACAGGCATTGATTCGTTTTCCCATCATAGCTTTCTATGATAAGATACCATTATCCCCAATCTATAGATAAGGAATCCAAGGGTCAAACAGGTTGGTGACCAGCTGTGCTAAGTGTCATAACCCAAAACCTGTTACCTGAGTCCCTGGTTCTAATGTGTGGACCACAATTCCAAAAGAAAAAATCTAGCTCTGAAGTTTACAACCCCATATGGTTCCTGGGGGAGACACGTGTGCAAGGACAGATTTGTAGAGGTGAGGATGAGATTAGAGATCGCCAGGGACAGGGGATGGAGGGGATCAGGGAACAGGGAACCTTGCATCTTCACGGTCTTGGAAGTCACACACATTTATGCATGCGATAAAGTCACACAGCGGTCCATGCCCATGCATGCACATGGACACACACCTAGGTGTCTGTAAAACTTGAGAAAAGGGGCGCTTGGGTGGCTCAGTGGGTTAAGCGTCCAACTTCAGCTCACGTCATGATCCCGTGGTTTGTGGGTTCAAGCTCTGCGTCGGGCTCTGTGCTGACAGCTCGGAGCCTGGAACCTGCTTCGGATTCTGTGTCTCCCTCTCTCTCTGCCCCTCCCCTGCTCGTGCTCGGTCTCTGTCTCTCTCAAAAGTAAATAAACATAAAAAAAGATTTGAAACAGCTTTCCAGGTGCGCGTGTGTGAAGGTTCATCAGCAGATGCGCAGCTTGGTAGCCGGAGGCAGGGACCCAGGTGTGGAGGTTGACACCTTGGTGCTAACAGACTTTCAGGTAAGCTACGGGGTGTGCTCATGGAGCACTCAGCGACCGTGAAGACATCGGCAGCTGCGTTCTCTTTACAACTACGAACGAACAGGAGGCATGTATTTCGCTGGAATAGATGGAAGGATGCTCATTTGAGCACTCTCAAATGTAGTCTCCATACAAAAAAAAAAATCTCTGATCCCAGCCTGGGGGCGGGGGGCAGACATGCAAACACATCCCTCAACTTTAGTGGGAAGACTGGGGTGTACATAAGAGAGGATATACACAAAGCTAAGCGGGAGAAATATTCAATGTTGGCAGACCTTGTGAGCGAGCCACTCATCCTGCGAATGAGAATAAATTCAGCTCCATCAGGCATTAGACTGACTGTTCACTTCCACCAGGACGGGCTTTTCTCTGCGACTTTGCATCGTTCTTACTTCACCAATGTTTTCAGCTGTACTTGGTGACTCCTCTTGGCTGTGTATGACCTAGAGCTGACTTAGCATAGGCTACCAGGGTTCTCAAATGTCACATACACACAGAGGGCTGTTAAAATGCAGTTTCGGATGTGCTGGGTCTCTCTCTACCATGGTCCTGTCCTGTGTGATACCAAAGTTGCAGTCTTGGAAGAGAGACAGGTGGCTAGACCAACTGAAAGGGATGTCTTGTGGAATTGTGAAGAGATATTTCTGTGTACGATTGAGTGGACTGGCATTCTATAACGGAAAGGGTATTCGAACATTCTGACTCTCTAGTGTTGGAACCGTGAGATGGCGTGTTCCCCCAAGTGTTGTGATGTGGATGTCGGGTAACGAATCCACTAAGAGACAAGAGGAGGAGTCACATTATCAATTGATCTCTATCAATCACCTATCTGTAGATCCATCTATCCACCCATCATCCATCCCACCCTCCATCCATTCCATTATCTATCCAACATCTATCCACCCATCAATCATCTAGTTATCTATCAATCTACTATCTATCTATCCATCCATCCATCCATCCCTCTATCTCTCCTTCCCTCCCTCTAACTATCATCTATCTACCTACCTACCTACCCATGCATATCTATCTATATCGATCCCTCTATCTACCTATCTACCTACCTATCTATCTATTTACCCATCCATCCATCCATCCATCCATCCATCCATCCATCCATCCATCCATCCATCCATCCATCATGTCTATCTATCTATCTATCTATCTATCTATCTATCTATCTATCTACCTACCTACCTACCCATCCATCCATCCATCCATCCATCCATCCATCCATCCATCCATGTCTATCTATCTATCTATCTATCTATCTATCTATCTATCTATCTATCTATCTACCTACCTACCCATCCATCCATCCATCCATCCATCCATCCATCCATCATATCTATCTATCCATCCATCCATCCACCTACCCATCCATCCATCCATCCATCCATTTGCCATATCTATCTATCTATCTATCTATCTATCTATCTATCTATCTATCTATCTATCTGTCTATCCATCCATCATATCTATCTATGTATCTATGTATCTATCTATCTGTCTATCCATCCATCACATCTATCTATCTACCTACCTACCTACCTACCCATCCATCCATCCATCCATCATATCTATCCATCTGTCTGTCTATCTATCATCTATGTATGTATGTATGTATCTATCTATCTATATCTATCTATCTATCTTCTATCCATCCATTATATCTATCTATCCCTCTATCTATCTATCTACCTATCCATCCATCCATCCATCCATCCATCCATCCATCCATCCATCATGTCTATCCATCTGTCTGTCTGTCTATCTATCTATCTATCTATCTTCCATCCATCATCCATCCATCCATTCCTCCATCCATTCAATTATCTAACTTCCATCCATCTATCCATCCATTCATCCATCCACCAATTATCCTTCCATCTGTCATCTATTCATCATCTGTGCATATATGTATTCAAATACACACAGAAACCAAAATACAATAGCCCATAATCATATTCTAAAGCAAAATAACCATGTCAAAGAGTTGAGAAAAATGGAAATAAATATAATTATAGCAGAGTTTTGATAGAATGAGCCTTTGCTACTTGCACCAAATATGTGTATTTTAAATGTGAGCTGAGCAGCCCTTCAAACTCAAAACACATATGCCTCCCCCCTTCCCACCACTCTTAATATAGAAAGTGGGAGAAAGTACTTAGCCACTCTAGACTGGCCTTGGACACCTGTTAGATGGGTAGCCATGGACTACAACAAGGAAGAGAACTTAGAAATTAAACTCTACCTGGTTTGTAACAATGCTTTCTCTAAAATGATTTCTTGGAGTGTACAACAAGCCAGACATCTTGTAGGTTGCTAATCCACATAGAGATTGCCAGGACTGCCCTAAGGATCCATCCCTACACCAAAAAACATTCTTGGTACCACACTGTCTATAATCTCATTTTTTTTTTTTTTAAATCTCTGGACGTCCTCTCTTTCAGTTCCTACACTTTTGGTATGTGGATTACTTCAGTATCAATTAGAGCTTTGCTCTGTAATGTTTCATTTTTGTTAAAAAGGTGTATTAAAATAATTTGGATGACAGGGACACCTGGCTGGCTCAGTTGGAAGAGCACGTGATGCTTGACAATCCTGGGGTTGTGGGTTCGAGCCCCACGTTGGGTGTAGAGATTACTTAAATAAATAAATAAACTTAAAAAAAATCAAGGTTTTAAAAAAGTAAAAAAAAATAATTTGGAAAACACAAAGGGCCAACATTTTACTACCAACACTTTCTGGAAAAAAAAAAATTAAAGTACTGAAACGAATGTCCAGTTAACTGACAACATTTGCATTTGTCTGGCACTTTCTACAAAACCGTTTAAATTATAGAGAGCTTTGACAAAATCTAGCAGCCGTTGATCTAAACACATCTTTTCCTATATGGAAAACATACTGTCGGTTTTCTCGATGCTTTATTGCATTTATGATGAACATGATTCACTGGGGCCCTGGTTCCCAGTGGATTTCTTTGGATAGAACTGCAGGTGCTAAATTCTAGTGAGCAGGCATCTCTGTTGCATGCAAATGTTTGCACCTGAAAATGTTGAGGCATATTTTTAGACGTGTATTTAAAACTTAACATTATCATTTTATGTGCTACCCAAGATTATTTGAAAATCTTCTCTTTGTTCCACCTGGTATATACAAATGTTAGCTCTAATGGTGATTGTTGGATACCAAAATTATTTCCAGTGACTTTTTTTTATTAATTGAGGATAAGATTTGACTATAGTATATTTTTAATGCTCAAAATATTCCACCAAATACAAAGAAAAAAAATCTTATGTGTGTCAGAAAGCTTAAAAGAACTCAAAACATGTTTCAGGCATTTTCCTCACTTAACATAGTTAAGTACGCTTTGCCTGTTTCCTAATAATAAATAATGAATAACATCCTTACCACTTTCAGCATGGTCATTGCCTTCCCTTGTGTTCGTAAGAGTCCTACGATGAACACAAGTGTTTGAAAGCGAAGCTGATGTTTAAAAAAGTGCTTTAAATTAAAAAAGACATTCGGGCACCTGTGTGGGTCAGTCGATTAAGCACCCAACTTCAGCTCAGGTCATGATCTCAGGGTTCATGAGTTTGAGCCCTGGGTCGGGCTCTGTGCTGACAGCTCGGAGCCTGGAGCCTGCTTCGGATTCTGTGTCTCCCTCTCTCTCTGCCCTTCCCTGCTTGCACTTCTGTCTCCCTCTCTCAAAAATAAATACACATTAAAACAATTTAAATCAAACAAGGCATTTAAAAGATGAGAATTATTTTCTGTGATAGAGAGAAAAGGAGGCATTCGTGTTAGTTATTGCTTGATCGAACAGGGCAGTGGGGAGTCTCAAGGGTCCTATGGGTAGTGCTGATAGGAACAAGCTTTATTAAGAGTGACTTGGCGAATGCACTGCTACTAATGCCCCACCACCAGGCCACCAGCACTACCTGGGTTATCACTAGTGTTATTACTAATGATCCTAAAATGTGACTAACCTTGCTACCAGGTGGCATTCTCAGGACTGTGTCTCCAGTAACTCCTTTAGTCCTTGGGGTAATCTTATGTTTTCAGCTGTATTACCATCCCAATGCTGTGGATGAGTTTACCATTCTGGTATGGTCTTGTATAAACCGTGCTTGTGCTTGTGGTTTCGTTTGTTCTTGCTCTCTCTACCGTCATATTCGTCAGATCATTCCAACTGCCTGCCTGCAGACTTGAAGAGGTCGCACCAGACGGGAAAAATGGCAGCCTTACAGGGTTTCTAACCTGCTGTCATCACTGGTAAGGTGGCCCCTTGCCGCTGCTTCTCCGTCGTACCCCGTCTGATCCACCACCGTGATGGCCAAGGAGACGGTCGATACTTTGGATGGACTAATTTGTCACTAGTAAAATCACGTGATGGAAGAATATTTATGGATATGCTAAAGTAAGTGTGATATATTTAAAACTTTAAGGCAGATTGTACACCTAAGTAAAAGACAATCCTTATGTATTTGTCTGTTTATTTATTATTTATTTATTCTGAGAGAGGGCGCGAGTGCAAGTGCATGTGCGCGCAGGGCAGGGGCAGAGAGAGAGGGAGAGACACAATCCCAAGCAGTCTGCTTGCATTGAGTACAGAGCCTGATGCTAGGCTCCAGCTCAGAAATGTTAGATCATGACCTGAGCCAAAACCAATCAGACACGTAACTGACTGAGCCACCCAGGCACCCCACAATCCTTATTTTGAGAAACCATTAAAAAACCATAGTAAGTATGTATTTAAAGTTAGGGACAGTTTTGTTTTCTTTTATGGTATGATTTTTAAAATTCAGTGAGTATTTGAAAAATGAACGTATTTTACATTTGTAATCCAAAACGTATTTAAACTTATGGATGTTTATGTTTGATTTTAAGTGCCTTTGGTTGTGGGCATGGGAGTAAATACACCAAGTCCCCAAATTTCTCCAATCCATTTAAAATTTTTTTTAATTTTTTTTTTAATTTTTATTTTTGAGAGACATAGAGGCACAGCGTGAACAGGGGAAGGGCAGAGAGAGAGGGAGACACAGAATCGGAAGCAGGCTCCAGGCTCTGAGCCGTCAGCACAGAACCCGATGCGAGGCTCGAACTCACAGACCGCGAGATCATGACCTGAGCTGAAGTCGGCCGCCCAACCGACTGAGCCACCCAGGCGCCCCTCCAATCCATTTTAAACAAAATGATTTCAAATTTCTAACTTACCAAAAGATTTTTTTTAGGGTACTATTAAATTCATAGCTTAACTGATTTTCATTGCATCTCTAATTGCCCGAGTGTCATTTAAAATGTATGCCCATGGAGAAAATAACGAAAGAAGAAAGAAAGAAAAGAAGGAGCATGGATATTATCTGTTGGAAAAAGGAAGCCATTAAGGAAAGCAGTTAGATTTCAAAAATAAAAAAGACAGCTGGTTTGTCGAAAAAAGGTGATTCCTTGCCCACTGTGTCTGTATATCTTAGGTTGAATGTTATTATGCACAAAAAGTTTTATTTACCTCTCTATAAATGTTTTTTTTTTCACATTTTCACACTCCTTAGATGATTTTGCTGGTAGAGTTACGTGATCTAGAATTATAGGAGCTTTCAACTGTAAAATTTAAATGGATTCTAATGGGAACTTTTTCATTAAACTCCCTCTCTCTTTATTTTTTTTTGGGGGGGGGCTGGCTTATAAATGACTGCTTATTCTATATTTTGCTACCAATAAACAGATTCCCTTAACTTTAATGAAGGGGTTAATGAGCACTTAACAGTGTTATGAAAATTGTCCTTCTCTTTATTCAGCCAGTCTACATACTTAATAAGTCGGTAGGTTCTCAACCTTTAGTAACGGTGTTTTTCTGTGTCCTTCACGCAGACACATTTTAGTATATTTTGACTTCCGGAATGTGAAAGAAGGTGAGCAACCTGACCCATATTTTCGGCATAATGTGAGACAGCCAGACCCAGATGCCTTAGCTGACGCATATGATTTTCTTGACGTAGAGAGGAACTTTCAGGAGCTGAGAAGCCGTTTCTCCCAAGCTGTAAATGTGTGTGGGGCCCCGGGAAATGTCTGCATGGCTTATATCTAGGAAATGATGACCTGAGGCCATGATTTTATATACGTGCCCCTGTTTCACGCTTCCTTTACAATTTCAGATATTTTAATACACATTTAGTACATTTTATACGTGTTTTCAAAATCTTACAGGACACCGCAAATTCAGGGCCACTCTGATTTCGATGCTAAAAAGAGATCTTTCTCGCTCTCTCTGACCTACTTCTCTGAATTCATCCTCCCTTCCCTTGCAAATGCTTTCCAGTACTGATGACTGTTTCGGAACCTCCTTAGAAGAGAAAACTAGATGGAGTCAATACAAGTTTCTAGACCGTTGTTTTCGTTTTTGATTTTGTTTTTGTGTTATTCAGAGAAACTGATGGCTTTTCATTTTGCTCGTATTGATTTGTTTTGGGCTAAAATGAAAATATTAATTTGAAGTTATGAGAGACGGTCTTTTTACATTAAAGAAATTCATCCTACCTACATGCATGATTTCTTCCAACCAGAGGACTTGTTTGTTTGTTTGTTTGTTTCAGTACGTAGGGCTTGAATTTACCACCCTGAGAGCAGGACCGAGCCAGCCAGGGCCCCTTAACTAGAGGTTGGTAATCTAATTCTCCACCATTGCTGTTGTATTTGCTTGATTATTATTACACAGTAGTTTTGCAAGATATTTTTGCCTTAATCTTCCCACTTATAAAGGTTCTTTCATTTGTAACACTGGAATAAAGAATACCCAATGTTTGAAATGTTCTTGACAGACTTTAAGTAGGAATTTTAGTTAAAAAAAGGAAACTGAACCAGGAATGATATTAACAAGACTTTTTTTTTTTTCAGAACAATACATCTACATATTTTCAAGTATTAATAAAAAGCCAATTTGCCTCTCAAACGCCACAAACACATATTTAAATTTCTCTTGAGAGTCTCTCTCACTATTTTTGTTTCGATTTAATTAAATAGCAAGATAGCACGGATTTCATGAATCTCTGAATCAAAGCTCTCTACAACACAATTAAACAGGATTTTTAAAGTAAGTGTAACCCTGAAACGCAAGGGGAAAATGCGTTATGCTTTAAAGTGAAATACCTTTATTTGAACTGAGTAACACGAAATTGCAGGAAGAATTCTGATTAAGCTACTGATATTTTTCAAAACTAACATCCCTTCGTGTTTCAAAACTATTGATTTCAAAGGGACCCCCCACACAGAGTGTTATATAACTGTAGGCTTTGAATTTGCCTGTGAGTTCTTGAAACTGAAAAACCATTCACAAGTTTGGAAAACTGTAGAGATCTTTCTGTCTACTCCCCATCCTTCATACCCTGCATCTAACCTGTTAGATGAATCCCTTTAGCTAAACATTTCACATACACCAAGAACCAGGTGCCACTTCTTACTGAATTCCACAGCTCACTCCTACCCGGAGCCGCCGTGTTCATTCCCATGAATTTCTGCTGGCATCCTTGGTCTCCACACTTGGGCACATCCCCAAGACTTTTTTCTGCACAGACTAATTGGTTGCCATCAACTCCTTTTTTTTTAATGTTTGTTTATTTTGAGAGAGAGAGAGAGAGAGAAAGTGTGTGTGTGTGTATGTGAGTGGGGAGGGGGGCAGAGAGAAAGGGAGACACAGAATCCGAAGCAGGCTCCAGACCCTGAGCTGTCAGCACAGAGCCCCATGTGGAACTTGAATTCATAAAATGCAACATCATTACCTGATCCAAAGTTAATTGCCTAATCAACTGAGCCACCAGAGTGCCCTTACCTCAACTCTTTCAAGAGTTACTGCTACTACTCTATTCTATTCTTCCTAAAACTGTTTAGTATATTTTTTCTATTCTTTATTGTCTGTGCCTTTTACTAAAATATAAGACCCTCAAGGATAAGGATCTCTTTTGGCTCATCAGCACTCTGCCCAAAACACCTGTTTATCAGAAAACAGGTATGCAATAAATAAAGGAAACTGTGAACACATAGAGTTCCTGCCATTTCTCTTAGAACTGACTTACCCCAGTATTGCATAATACCCAGTATTGCATAATACCCATAAGAGCTAAGCTTCTTTCCTCGGCATGCCACCTGATTGCTAAAATAGCTATTGCCATTAACTACAAAACTCTGCACCATCTTCAGTCCTTATGAAAGTATTTTGTGTCTGAATCTCTAATACAATAAAAAGTCAATAAGAGGCCCGTATTGTGACTCTCTAGATGAAGAAGGAAATCTTTGCCAATTATGTCACAGCATTAAATGAGGCTGAAATTCAAGCAACACCAAGCCTAGAGAGTGGCCCCACTTCTTGATTGTGTTATAGATTATTTTTGGTATTTGGTAACTGGTTTTATGAGGAAAAAATCTGAAGGGTCCAAAATATTTAATCATGAACTTAATAAAAGAAATAAGTGTGATATATAGGATTTTACTTTGCAGATGCCCACAAGAAAAAACCGATTATATTGTTTATTCTAGAAAAAATAGTAAACGTACAAAGCTCTTAGTTGCATCGGGATACGGAGGTGTTGACTATAAACAGGGGAATAATGTACGTGCTGTTGAATTGAGGACTATGAATAGAGGAATAAAAGAATTTCCTTAGTTTCGAGAAACTGTGATCCTACCATAAACTGTTACTCAGTGAAGTTTATTCTGAAGTTTAGAATTCTCTTAGGTGAAGTGCTGTTTTTAGTGCTGAGAAACTGCAGGTGTCTGACATAAAACAGGCATGATTTTGACAAGCCCAGTTCATTTTGAAACACTGTCAGGAAGTATTACTTTTGGAAATGTTAAAAAAGCCAGAATCACTTTTGAAGTAGATATAGAGAGTGCAGGCATCTGTTTCTTTGATCTTTTAAATACGCCCAAAGTAGTCACATTTGTATACTGCATATTCGCTGGTTTGGAGGCCCAGAATTAGGTACAAATATAAGGCAGCTGGTAAACCCAGAATACGGCAAGACCTTGGATATCCATTGGTATCAACACTACACGTCACCTGTTTTAACATAAAACATGGTACTTTTGTATTTCTCTACAAAAATAAGATAGTTATCCAATTATTCAGAAGCTCAGGAAGTAGAAACCGCTAATAGATTTTCACGGTTAAGAAATACATATTCTGAGTGAAAAAGAAAAATATTATCCTACTGATAGATACGTTTCACTACCTCCAACACCAATTTGTGGCAAAAACCCTCAGTAAACTAGAAATAGAAGGGAACTTTCTCGACTTGATAAAGATATCTATGAAAAACATGCAGGTCACATGATACTTAATGGAGAGACACGAAGCTTTCCCGCTGAGGTCAAGAAAGAGGACAAGGATGTGCCCTGTCAGCACTCCGTTTCGGCATTGTCATGGAAGCTCTTCCTCATGCAACAAGACAATAAAATGAAATACAAGGCATTCCAGTTGTGGAGGAAGACATAATCCTGTGTTTGTTCATAGATGACATGATCGCCTACGTAGAAGAGCCAAAACAACCAATAAAAAAACTTCGGCAACCAGTACGCAATGACAGCAAGGTTGTAGATACAAAGTTAATGTACAAAAGTAAATTGTTTTCCTATATACCAGCAATGAGCCAGCGCAATTTAAAATTTAAAACAAAATACCATTTATATTAGCACTTCAAAAATGAAATACTTGGTATAAACTCACAAAATACGTACAAGATCTATATGAGGAAACCTACAAAGCTCAGATGAGTAAAATCATAGAAGAACTGGGTGGAGGTAGTCCATGACAATGGATAGGAAGACTCAATACTTGTCAGTTCTTTGATCTATAGATTCAGTGCAACTCCAATCAAAATCCTAGAAAGTTATTTTATGGATATTGACAAACTGACTCTAAAGTTAATATGGAAAGGCAAAAGACCCAGAATAGCCTACACAGTATTGACGGAGAACAAAACTGGATGATTAATGCTATCCAACTCCAGGACTTACTATAAAGTTACAGCAAAAAAAAAAAAAAAAAAAAAACAGTGTAGTGTTGGTGAAGGAACAGACAGACACATCAGTGGAATAGAATAAAGAGCCCAGTAACAGACCCTCATGAATATAGACCAACTGGTCTTTAACAAAGAAGCAACGGCAATACCACAGAGTGAAGACAGTCTCTTCAGTAAATGGTGCTGAAACAATTGGACGTCCACATGCAAAACAAATGAATCTAGACAAGAACCTTACAGACGTCATGAAAATGAACCCAAAACGGATTATAGACCAAAAGGTAAAATGCAAAACGATAAAACTCCTAGAAGATATGTAGGAGAAAGCCTAGATGACTTTGGGTGTCATGATGACTTTTTAGATCTCGCACTAAAGACACGGTGCATGAAAGAATCGATAAGTTGGACATCATTAAAACAAACAAACAAACAAAAACTTCTACTCAGTGTAAGACGATGTCAAGAGAATGAGAACATAGGTCACGGACTGGGAGAAAATACTTGCAGGAGACATATCTGATAAAAGACTGCTTTCCAAAATATATCAAGAACGCTTAGAACTCAACAGTAAGAAAACCACAGCAATGACGAAACAATTAAAAAAATGGGGCAAAGGCATTAAGAGACACCTCATCGAACCAGATATGCAGATGGCAAATGAAGCATATGAAATAGTGCTCAAGACCATAAGTCATGAGGGAAATTATGACTTAAAATAACGAGGAGATATCAGGACACACCCATGAGAAGGGCCGAATACAGAACACTGACAGCATCAAATGTCCGTGAGGATTTGGAGCAAGAGGAACTTCTATCCACGGCTGGTGAAAACTCAAAGCGGTACTGCCACTTTGGGAAGACAGTTCGGTGGTTTCCGACAAAATGAAAGAAACTCTTCCAGAAGATCCTGCGGTGACACTTTTTGCTATTTCTCCCCAAAGACTTGAAAACACGTCTACCCAGAAACCTGTATATGAATGTTTGTAGGAGCTTTATTCATCATTGCCAAAACTTGGAAATAACCAACATGTCCATCAGTAGGTGAAATGGATAAATAAATGGATGTCAACAGCGGAATATTATTCAGAGCTATAAAGAAGTCAACTAAGAGGCCGTGGAAAAACCATGCTACAACCTTAAATGCATATTATTATGCATCAGCTGCTTATCAAGGGCCTTCACCTGAAAATCATCCAAATGAGAAAGCAACATAGTTTGGGGTGGTGTGTTCTGATTTCCTTCAGTACATTCACCAAAAGGCAAGTGTAAGAATACTATTAATAATAATCAAAAACTGGAAACATTATATGTAAACCAATTTGAAAATAAACTATTATAAAATTAAAAAAAAATAAACAATGAAAAAAAAAACTTAAAAAAAAAAAACTGGAAACAACCTAAATGTTCATCATCAGTAGAATGGGCAGATAAACTGGGATATTCACACAAGGGGATACTAGAGACACTAAGTAGAATCAACACCTGACGTACCCTCAATGGAAGAATAATGTATAAACTCCTTCCTGAAATAGAGGGATGTTGCCGCCTCACTTCTGGGCATGTCTCAAGCCTTAATTCCATGCCCTTTGTGCTTATCACAAGGTCAAGGAACGACAACAACCAGAACACAAATCATGATACCTCCAACACCATTCAGTACCCGTGATTAGATCACAGGGCTTCATCTACTGGGAGCACAAATCCGTTTGGCTTCAATTATCTATTCTCTCCATAATCATTGACGATGTCACTCATTCCCTACAATCAACAAGTAGCTCTTTTTGAAAACCCGTATTGTGTGGCTTTAGCTTTCTGTTTATCTTTCTACCCAACCCATCATGTTAATAAAAATTACATTTTTATGCCACACCTCTGTCTGTTAGTGCATTATGAAAATGCTAAGTTCATCTTTATTCTGTCAGAACATTCCAAATTTCCTGGCCCACAGAAGGCATCAATAAGTAACCTCAGTCTTGGAGAGAGGGGGATGCCTAATCTTCCCAATTAGAGAGGTTTAAAAATAAATTTATGCAATTTGAATATATAAATATTTAGGGAATTAGATGAACTTTTTAAATCTCTAATTAACTGGTATTCATTTAAATTTAATATGAAATAACACCTTATTTAGAAACACTGCTTTATCTCCTTTATATTTTATGACATAATTTAACGCATAGTTTCATTACATTTTTAAAAGAGTATTTTCTTCAAGAAAAGGATAAACCAATGAAATTGTCTGTGTATATCAAATTTATTTCTATCTAAGGAATATTTGGGTTTTTTTTTCAAAGCCTAATTTTTTTGAGAAAGAGCGCATGCATGTGCTTGTGTAGGGGGCTGGGGGGGGAGGGGCAGAGAGAGAGGGAGAGAGAGAATCCCAAGCAGGCTCTGCAGTGGCAGCACAGAGCCTAATGCGGGACTTGATCTCGCAAACCAGCCCAGTGTGGGGCTCCATCTCACAAACAGGAAGATCATGACCTGAGGCAAAATCAAGAGTCAAATGCTCAACTGAATGAGCCACCCAGGTGCCCCCATCTAAGGGATATTTGAAGTCAAACAAATTTTCATTCCTACATGATGCTGTCACTGGAATTTTATTGCAAGCCACAAGTGCCCGTTTCTATAGCATTAGGACTTTATTTTTCCATCCTACAAACAAAGCCCTATGGTGTGATGTTTTTAAGAAAATGTTTATTTATTTTGAGAGAGAGAGAAAGAGAGAGACAGAGAGGGAGGAGCAGAGAGAGGGGGAGAAAGAGAATCCCAATCAGGCTCCACGCTGTCAGCCCAGAGCCCAACATGGGGCTTGATCTCACAAACCGTGACATTATGACATGAGCCGAAACTAAGAGTTGGATTCCTAACTGACTGAGCCACCCAGGTGCTTCATGGTATGACTTTTTATATGGATTTAAAATGTTTAAAAATCACTTGGGTGTTTTCATGCCGTCAGGAAATAATATTAAATATTAAATTAGTTATTGGTTATTTGTGGATATATATTAGTAATATACATAGTACACAGCATATATATTACTATATATAATATATATTTATATGTAATGTATATGTATATATGGTAATATATATTATTAAATATACATATGTACATATGTACTATATGCTTATATTATTATATATAGTATATATTATTACATATAGTCATGTCATTATTACTAATGACTATATTACTATAACTTATGTAGTAAATACTATTCCTAGTACTTACGTATTAGTCATCAGTAATAATGACACATGATTATATATAATTGTATATACTATACATATAATTGGCTAATATAATATGTATTTATTACAAATGTGTATATGTTATACCTAATAATAATTATATAATATACATAATAATATAATGTATATAACATAATGTACATTATATATTATAATTTTATTACAATATGTATTTATTACCAAGTAGTTATTATAAACACATAGTAGTTATTGGTATATACATATATTATTATTCATATCAGTAACATACATAGTTGTTAGTAGTAATGACATATAACTATACATACAAGATATGCCACATAATGAATAACTAATATACATACAATTATATAATATTCAATATATTATATACATATAAACTTATATATATTATATGTTAGTATACAGTATATATACTAGTTCTAAGTAATGATCTATATATACCTGTATAATTGTACATGCTATATCTATGATAAATGATTAGTAATAACTAATATGCATGTATACACACTTATCTGAGGGATTCATTTGAGGCTCCCGTACCTTCTTCAGAGATTACGTGGGGATTCCGGTTCAGCCAACTAGGGAACACTCCTGTCTTGACTCCCAGCCTGTGGATTAACGATGTGTCCCAGACCAGTGTGAACACTACCTTCTGCCCTGTGGGCTCCTCCGAGGCCAGCCTAATTGCTACGCCTGGCCCAGCTGCCTTCCTGTGTCATTCCTGTCTTCAGCGCGTTGGGAGAAAGACGCAGGGAAGGAGCGGTGTGGACATGCTTCTTTTCCACTTGCTTCTCTCTCATCGTGTTATCCAGGGTGGCCTGCGCTCTGTCTTGCTTTCCCCCTCAGCTATTCTGGTTTCTATGTCTCTGGGAGGCATTATCCTTGGAAATCCATGTCTATTGCAGAGCGAAATCTTACTTTTACTAATGACCTCAATATTGATTTACATACTCGAGGATTTTTTTTTCTTTTCGTTTCTTTTCTTTTGAGGGCTCAGTCTGCATAGCAGGCAATCAACTCGATTAGAGGTTTATTGACTGGCTTTGAAAGCAGAGACAGTTTAGAAAAGTCCTAGCCCAGCACCAGCTGCATGGGGTGTGCAGGGGTGAGAAACGGAGCAAACTAATAGGGGTTCTCCTCTCCTTCAAAAGCAAACCCTCAAGGGAGTGCATAATCCCGCTTCACAGTGATTTTTCTAAATGTTGAGACGGTCCCTATCTTAACCAAAGATTGAGAACCAGATCCAGAGTCTGGAAGGCTCCGTGCATACTGACATAGTACATCAGATGCGTATTACTGTGCCGCTTCAGCCCTCCGACTTTAGCCTTCTCTTCTCTTACCATCCTCCAAAGAGATCTTGCAAACTGTTTAAGAGTCTTTGATAAGATCTGTTATGGGACCACCATGTATTGCTGCATTTCAAAGATCACCATGTCCACACAAGCTTTTTAAATTTAAACAAAACAGTATCAGTGAGACCAACACTCTCTACACTATAATCCCAATGCTTTACTTTGAAGGAAATATTTATAATAGGAATAAATGAAAGCATATAAACAATGAATGTAAATGTGGATGTAACCAAGAGGTCCTTCAGTAGGCGAATGGATACACAAACACTAGTCTGGGGGCACCTGGGTGACTCGGTCGGTTAAGGATCCGACTTGCGGTTTCGGGTCAGGTCACCATCTGTGGTCTGTGACCTTGAGCCCAGCGTCAGGCTCTGCGCTGATAGTGTGGATCCTGCTTGGGATTCTCTCTCTCCCTTTCTCTCCGACCCTGCCCCCTCTCTCGAAATAGATAACAAACATCTTAAAAGTAAGTAACTACTAGTCTGTCCACACAACGGAATGTCATTCGGCAGTAAAAGGAAACAAGCTATCAAGACTTGAAAAGACGTGGAGGAACCTTAAACGTCACTAAGTGAAGAGGCTGATCTGAAAAGATGACAAACATGTGATTCCAGCCAGATGACGTTCTGGAAAAGGAAAAACTATGGAGAGCTGTGAAACTAGAACTGCCCTAAAACTGTTAGCACGTGGCTTCCAAATGCAACGGCAAGTATGGCGCTCGTGTGGGAATTCGGGGGCCTCTGTCCACGGGGAGGGGACGGAAGCATCAGAACTTCAATCAGCTGGCCGGTCAGTGGCAGGTAGGCAGAGAGCCTGATGTCACCTCCCCATCTGGTGGCAAAGCACAGGATGACAGGGGAAGGATTGGCACCAGGAGCCAGCACACCTTTGTGTAAGTTGCAAGACGTCTCTAGAAGTCAGTCAACAACGTCGTCACCCTAACTCTTAATGCCCGACAACCACAGCCATTTGGCACCTGCTTTAGCTCAGAAGTGGCAGTTTATAACTAAGTCAAAACCCCAACATTTGCTCATAAGGGTCCGTTTCTCCAACACAATAAAATGAGTGCATGAAATTGGAGAATAATGATGTTTTTCTAGGTGGTAACCTTGACCTTGCTCTAATTGCGGGGAAAAACGTTGGAATGTTGACCACCATTAATTATTGGGGGAAAAAAAGCAACACTAGCAAAATTGTTAGCAAAACTAATTTAAGGACAGGAGTGTTTACAAGCAGAGTTTTCTCCAGCTGGTAGGAGAGGGCGGAATGAAAGAGATGAGCCTGAGAAGGAGGTGGCATGCCATCGTGGATTTAAAGATACAGGGGGACAATGATTTCACGTCAGCATTCTTAGACAGCTTGGCACATGCGTTATAAGTGAGGAGTAGCTTGAATACATAAGTATCAGAGGGGGAAAAATGACAGCAAATGTGTTAGATGGAAGAGTACATCTTTCTTCTCTGAGAATTATTCAGATGACTATATCCGTATGATAGATATTCTTTGTTCTGTTGTAAATGTGTACATAGCATTCAATTCTTGGGGTTAACCATGTCATAGGACCACGTATGGTTCTCTGTTCTTAGTGCTTTGAGGGTAACAGTGACGTAGACCCCTCTTTGGAAGAAGCACCTAAAATGTGGGGGAATGGAGATCTTATAAGATCTTCAGCTTCTTTTCCTGGAGACGTCTATGCCATGGATATAACTCTTTATTCTGTGGAGTTTGCTTGACAGGCGGGAATCGTGTCAAAGGGGCGTGCTGCTCAACATCCCTAAAATCTGGGTCAGTAATCCTTGCATTACTGTGCCCAATGCACGTGTAATCCATAATCTATTTTTAATGTTATTTATTTTTGAGAGAGAGAGAGAGAGAGACAGGGTGTGAGCAGGGTGGGGCAGAGAGAGAGGAAGACACAGAATCTGAAGGAGGCTCCAGGCTCTGAGCTGTCAGCACAGAGTCCAACGCGGGGCTCGAACTCACAGACCGCTAGATCATGACTTGAGCCAAAGTCAGATGCTTAACTGACTGGGCCACCCAGGCGCCCCCATCATCTACTTGAATGTAAGCAATCTACTTAATCTATGGCTGGATTAAGAGGAGAATGATTCGGGCACTGCATATGTTACTATTTATATATGTTTTACTCGGAAGCAAAATTTGAGGACACATTTTTATCGGTTTTTTGAAAAAAATTTAACAGTTTTTTTAGGCACAGTTTTATTAATCATGCCTTGCGTTTTTGTTTAAACCATCTGCCAGCAGTAATCATATAGATAGGAATTCCTGGTATGTATCAAGACTCGGTTAATCCTCCACTCGCGACTGGATAAAGCTTTTCATTCACTGTAACTTTTAACATGGAAAACTTCAGGGGCCCCTGGGTGGCTCTGATGGTTCAGTGTCTAACTCTTGATTTCAGTTCAGGTCGTGATCTCACGGTTCGTGGGTTCCAGCCCTGCGTTGGGCTCTGTGTTGGCGGCGTGGAGCCTGCCTGGTTTCTTTCTCTCTCCCTCTCTCTGCTCTCCCCCACTCACTGTCACTCTCTCAAAATAAATAAATGTTAAAAAAATTATACAGTGTAAAAGTTCAGAAACATATAATGACACGTGTCCTAAACATCAGGACGCCTAACTTTATAGTCGTCATACGGAAGCCGTGCCTCCTGCCCACCGACACACTGCTCCTCAGCAACAGCCCTGTCCTTCCTCTACGGGCTGCTGCGAACAATTAGTTTGAACAAGTACTGAACTCATGTCGCACAACTGCCTGTGGACATTTTCATTTACGATGTGGAATCGACAGAAGGAATTTTGGAAGGTGAAGGGAAAAGAGCCCTTAATACGTTGTAGGTCTTTATATGCAATCTGGTTTTGTTAAATTATGTTTACACATAATTGTTCTTGTTTGTTTTGTTTTCTTCCCTTGAATTTTAAGTGTGAGTTTACATACATCTGCTAAAAATGGCTAGAAATGAGGCACAGAGGTGCGTACACCAGAGTAGAAAATGTACGAAATAAGATGAATGTACTGTGGCTGGGAGCATATTTTCTTATGAAAAATAAAACTTCTCATCACTGTATACTAGCGACTGCCAAATTCACCTGGCCGCCAGAGTCTGGATGCAAATAGCCAACTACCTCTTGACATTGGTTGCCTAAAGATCTTTCAAATTTCAAGTGGTCACACTCCTCTCTAAGTCTGCCTTCCTTTCTCTTGGAATACATCACCATGTCTGAAAATGATCAGACAGAAAACCGGGCGTCCCCATGAGTCCCGCCTTTCTCCCATGCCGCGCACCAACCCTCTATCAGTCATTGGTCTACACTAGTGCAACCCTCTTCCAGTCGCTGGTCTACACTATGTGCTTAATGAAATGTCTGCAGGAGGAATGGGCCTGGCAGTCTGAGTGACATGGCAGAGACCACATAGTCTCCAAATTCTGGGACATGGGGGAGAGGATATTACAAATGGTTTTTGGAGGAGTCCCCAAAGTTGTAACCATAGGATGTAAATCACCAGAAGCCAAATGCAAAAGAAGAAACTTCAAGAATGCCTGGACGCAGAAGGCAAGGGGTCCTGGCCACAAGCCTCACCCACGCAGGGATCTGAAACCACGTTGGTATTTTGTATCATGTTCTTTCTGTATTTGTTTTTAATGTTTGATCTTTTCCTTTATGTGGAAAGTTGCCTTTCCAAGCGTTGGATGACTCAAAAGCAGGAACAAAATAAATAATTCTAAATGTTAAAAAAATCAAATTTCTTAAAGTGCATCTTAAAATAGCTAACACACCTCAAAGAGAACCTTCTGTGTGTTGAGAGAGTGTAGTATTAGTTGAGGCACCTGGCTGGCTCAGTTGGAAGAGCATCTGACTCTTGATCTCAGGGTCGTGGGTTCGAGCCCTACATTGGGTATAGAGATTAATAAGAAAAATAAATACACATGAAAAAAGAAAAAGAATCGTATCTGTGATGTAACAGGAAGTTCCATTCATGCTACTTAATCTTATCAAGAATTTTATCAATGAAAGAGCTCAGATAGAATCATTGGTATTAATAATACTCTTGCCCCTCATTTTCCGCTGGGGATAACTAGATTAGTAAAAGCTAATTAAGTAGCTCATACCAAAAGCACCGGCCAGGAAGAAAGCTTCAACTCTATCCTGCCAATACTTGCGTCCTGTGGCGTATTATGTCACCTCCGCATCAAATATCACGTTGGTGGCCATTATAAAACACTGGCCAGTTCCCAAATGATGCTGGGGAAACGCGTGCAAGTGTGTCAACGTGACATGATGTGGGCGCTTCTCGTGGTAGGCAGATTAAGAATCTATTGTAGGGGCACCTGGGAGGCTCAGTCAGTTGAGCGTCCGACTTCAGCTCAGGTCATGATCTTGCAGTCTGTGAGTTCGAGCCCCGCATTGGGCTCTGTGTTGACAGCTCGTTGCCTGGAGCCTGCTTCGGATTCTGTGTCTCCATCTCTCTCTGCCCCTCCCCCACTCATGTTCTGTCTCTCTCTGGCTCAAAAATAAATAAAAACATTTTTAAAAATTTAAAAAAAAGGAATCTATTGTAAATAATTCTGAATATCAGGTGGTAAAAGCCTATTCTCACATAAATTCTACCAACGTCAAAAGTATTTTCAACGTGAAGGCTTTTTTCTCCTTTCTGTGACATACAAAAGCATCATCGGCTGACGGAAAAGAAAAAATCGGTTCGAAACAGCAACGTTTTGCAAAAGGTTCAAATATCCATTTCAGGAGAAACGTGCTAATGCCTCCCAGGACACCATCAGTCACTTTTTTTTGGTGCTAAATCGGTAGCATTCTAAAAATAAATTATAAAGTAGGCTGTCCTATTGAGGCCAAATTCTGCTTCCTTTCAACTTGGATATTCTCCGTGCCGCCTGCCTCCGAGGAAACAGCCTGTCTTCACAGAGCAAATGAGCAGTTGACACAATTATGTCAAAAGTGGGTGTCAAAAAATTATTTCCGTCTATTTCCCCATTTAAAATTTTTATTTAACATAATTGCATTATTTATAAATTGTAAGTATGCAATTAGACTTGAACTACCTGTAATGTGACCGAGCTCTCATCTCCCTGATGCCGACATAGACAGAAAGACAAGCGTGGATTGCCTTGCAGTAGAGATTCGATGTATCCTGGGAGGTGTTCCCAGTGCGTTCATGCAGTGACAGGGCTCCTCGGTTGCACTGATGACTTCACTGCACACCTTTGCTGTGGGCACAGCCGGAAACAACTGCACTGCTGCCTGGGGCTAGAGGCCAGGATTTGACCTGACGACATGGAGCGTGGCTAGCAAACCTGAACTCAAGTCTTCCACTTTCTGTGAATCCAGGCTGATTTCTTTTGTTAAAAACTTGTTTCGGAGAAACTTTCGACCTTGGAATAATTTTTAGATTTGCAGACAAACTTCCAGTGACAGTACAGAATTCCCGTATATAACCCTCGGCCAGCTCCCCCTCCATGAACTTCCTGCATGACCATGGCTCTTCGGTCAAAGCTACGATGCAAGTACTCATGCCCCCTCATTAATGAGTCCAATTTTATCAAACTCGTCTTGCTTCGTTAAATAGATGTATCAGGCACCTGTTATATGCCAGGATGGTGCTTTTTATGTGCATTTTCTAAGTAAATCCTCAAAGTAACAGATGTGTATGCTGAATCTGAGGCTGGTGGGTCTAAGTGTCCCAAGGTTGGGCATCCTGCACTTGACTTAGCCAGAATGGAAGAAGAGGACCATGTGAGCAGAAGACTGTAAGAACCTAATTTCTCTACTGTGTTGATGTTTATCTCTATGAGCAAAATATGTTTGCTGATGAATCTTTTTTTCTATCATTCTTGTTCTGATTTAAGCCAATTATGTATTATATTTAAAGCCTAGACAACCGTTGACATGCATCACCTGCCCAAACACTCAAAACGGAGTACGTTGGATTCTGACAGCAAGAAGCTTACATGTGAGTTTATTCCTTCAACTGAGGCAAGAATACTTTCTAGGTAAACTTTCAGAGACGATCAGAAATGACTAAGATCATCGAACAACTGACAATATCTCCTTAGAATCTAAGTATGTTCGTGCGAAATAACCACCAACCCACAGTGACTTTCAGTGGGGCTCAGGTCGATCTCAATGGCCGTGTTTGCAGTAATGCGTAAGGCAAGTTTCTTCAGGGAGTTACATCAATCCGAAACACAGCACAAAAACAGCATTTACAGATTACATATTGATAGAAAGAAGTGTCTCTTTTACCCTACTGTATTTTTAAAAGGTGATGTTTCCCTTGGCTCATAATTCGATGTTTGGAAGACAATACTGTTGAATTTATCTTTGAGTAACCGATGTGAATCCGTGCTTATCACAACACGAGAATGCAGCCTGCTAAATGTCCCGGGATGACGTACACATAGAAATCTGCGTCTGTGGGCTACCTCCTAAAGCTGACAGTGATTGAAGAATCAGCTTTGCTTGACAAAATTCCATCATCCAACTATTTCTGTAAACAATCATCATTTTTGGAGTATCAGTTTGACGTCCAAGAAAATATCACTCCCTAGTTCATGATTGCATATTCAAAACATAATCTCCTTTTAAGAGATTATAAAATTGGGGGGTGGGTGGCACGACGGTGGCTCAGTCGGTTAAGTGTCCGACATCGGCTCAGGTCATGATCATGATCTCATGAGTTCAAGCCCCGCATCAGGCACTGTGCTGACAGCTCCGAGCCTGGAGCCTGCTTCAGATTCTGTGTCTCTCTCTCTCTCTGCTCCTCCCACACTCACTCGCTGTCTCTCTCTGTCGCTCTCAAAAAGAAATATTTTTAATAAATAAAGAAATACATAAACTTTGTTCCTGCAATACTTTTTCCGACTATGTTACTATGTTAATATAGATTCATTGTGAAAAATACCAGAAATTCTCTTTAGATTAAGGAAAATGGAAGAAGAATTCATCTTAGGGAACCACTGACTTCCTTCCTTTCCCTCCATAAAACCTACGATGAATGATCCATATTAGAGATTGCTTCACCCATTACAAAGGGCTAAACCAACAGAAGGACCCCCAATTTAAACTTATTTGACAATAACTTGATCTCTTTATCCATCAGACTTAAGTGCCATCATGAAAATCAACGGCTATATTTTACTTGTCACTCACTTGCTTTTGCTTTAGAGTCGGGTCCTGTGTTTGGTAGACTGCTCTTTTTTTCATATGGATGGTGTCTTTCTATTACATTATAGTCCCTAGAGGGATGTTGAATAGTATCCAAAAAGAAATTAACAAATACCTCGCTTAGGTGATTCAACGTCTTGTTTTCAATGTCCTCTCTAGAAAGGCTGGGAAAACCAAAACTAAAAATCGGCTCCGACAATCTGTTTTTCCCCTTCTGCACATTTGTGTGTGCGCTGTAAGTCCCTGGGAAAGAAGGGTGATGTCTTTGTGACTCCGAGAGAGAGCCTGATGGCAAAATCTCGGTGAGAATAACAGCTTTTCCTGATCACCTCCCTCCCTACCTGGGGAATCTGGGCCGGCTGATCTTCTCAGCCAAACTCCTTCCAAAATGCAGCCACAATTAATTATTCCTTGTCACCACGCACCTAAAATATCTCATGAGTTGTCAGCCTGCCACTGTGGAGAGGTGACACATTTTGACAACTACCTATTTGTTGATTTTGTAATTTATATTGTGTGTGACAAGTGCACTTTAAGAGAGAAGTTTCCGCCTGTTCTTTATTTTGACCCTTTCAGGTTTCTGCACGAGTTAATTTTTCTGGTTAAGGTCATGATGCCAGATTGGGGTCTGGCCTCAAAAAGACGTCTTTGGTCTCCTGGAGAATGCAACAAAGTGGTGGGGGGGCAGTGAAGGGGACATCTGCTGGTTTCAGCAAGTGGAGAGCTGGTGGCAGGTGCCTACTGCTGTCCCCAGGGTAGCAAGGCCATCTACACATACGGGGATCCATGGGCAGTACACGTTTTGATGATCAGCATTCGTGACAATTTGTAAAAAGTGAGTTTATCGTAGGGGCGCTTGGATGGCTCACTCGGTTAAATGTCCTCCTCTTGGTTTTGGTTCAGGTCATGATCTCATGGTTTATGGGTTCAAGCCCCGCGTCGGGCTCTGTGCAATCAGCGCAGAACCTGCTTGGATTCTCTCTCTCTCTCCCTCTCTCTCTGCCCCCTCCCCCACTTGTACTCTCTCTCAAAATAAATAAATAAACTTAAAAAAAAAACATTTAAAAAAGCAAGTTTATCATAAACAACCCTAGACTATTCTAGTTGCACCAGGCTTAGAAAACACCTCACTACCATTCATTACACAAGGTTCTCACTAAAAAATAAATTGTGTGGTGTCATTAAATTGTAAATCAAAGAAATTGCTAATGTTTTTATGAAAAGTTAGTAAAAACACATTCAAGTGTTTGATTTAAAAATAACAGAACGGTAGAAATGGGGAGGAAGAGAGAAAGGAGAAGGGTCCCGTGGTAGAACCCCTCCTTCTTACCCGGGGAACAGCGGAGACAGAGTAGGAGAGGCTCAGAGGTGTTATACATACTACAGGTGTCCTGCCCGAGGCAGGAAGCAGTCTAGGGGAGGTGTATGTCCCTAAAATTATACCTATAGAGAAAATAGGAAAATACGTTTGGCTTTTGGACTGTATCAGATACCCGACTTTACATGAACTAGTATAACACATTTCTTTTCTTAGAGGTTTTGTCTTTCCCATGGATACCCACGGATGGTATAATGGGAGATCGAAAGGACGTCCTGCTCTCCTACATGCGCCCTTGGTCTATGTGGTTACTCAGTAGGACACGGTTTCCTTCATCCATGTAGGAAAAATGGTAAATCCAGGGTGTACCCAAAGACACAAACTATGCCTTACAACGGCACTGAGTGCTTGTACGTATCATCATGGTGGTAGAACTCATCCATCACCTACCAGGCTGTTCATGAGTCTAATACAGGTTCTGGAAAACCATTCGTTCCTCACTGAAGGCAATGCGCATAGTTTTAATTGGCACAGACAGTCCCTGCTGTGCATTGGGTGCAAACGACAAGTCACACATGATGAGAATTACTTTGAAGTAACTTCCTTACTGGTGTTTGTTTTAGTTCCCAGGGAATTTTTCTGTTCACAGTTGTCCCAGGCAGCAGTAAAGTTCTGTGTTTCTCATCTTTCCTGAAAGCAGGGTGATTCTAAGATGCTCAGTAAATCATAGCTCGGCAGAGATAGTTGAACAGAAAAAAAGAAGACATTCAATAAGCCCAATTTTTAAAAAAATGTTTATATATTTATTTGAGAAAGAGGAAGGGTGTAGGGGCAGAGAAAGGGAGGGAGAGGGAGAATCCCAAATAGGCTCCATGTTGTAAGTGCAAAGCCAGACGTGGGGCTCAATCCAATGAACCATGAATCATGACCTCCAAACCTGAGCTGAAATCAGGAGTTGGACCTTAACCAACGGAGGCACCCAAGTGCCCCTAAATCAGCCTGATTTTAATGAACATCTACTACATGCACGTGCATTACAGCCATAAACAGAAGAGCCTGGATTCACAGAAATGTTTCTCTCAGTAGAGCTGGACAGGCAATCAAAGATAAGGAACCCCAATAGGATCCTGGGGAATCACTTGCTAATGTAGACGCAATGCAGTTAGGACATTCTGGCAGCTCTGAAGGAAGAGTCTTTACTGTGGTTCATCTGGGTGTACGTCCCATCCTCCTGGGAAAGCCCTTGGTGCGCTTCTACTGTATTTGAGGTTGACTCTCAGCTCTTCAGCTTTGGGGATCTGGATGTCACGTGGTTTTTGATTGTTTGATTTTCTGTTCTTGTTTTGTTTTGTTTTTGTTTGTTTCGTTTTTTTAAGTAGGGTCACGTGTTTTTGTTGTTGTTTGTTTGTTTTTCTTTTTTCTTTTCTTTTTCTTTTTTTTTTTTTGAAGTAGGGAGCAGGGTCATCGTCTGTGAGTCCAAAATCCTGTCTTCTGCTCCCATTTCTGAAATGAATAGTACTGTGATTCTTGGTCTGCCTAGTTCCCCGAGGAAGGAAAGGCAAATTGAGACCATCTTTGGCCCCCTTTAAAGTCTGCCTATTTATGTAAACTCTCCGGAAGACCAGGCATGCTGACGCGTGCGGACACAAGCTAAACAATCCAGAAGTCAATCGAGACTCGAATCTCCTTTCCCCGCCTTTATATCCTGCCTAAATCCAAGCCCTGCGCGTGGAGAAATGTACAAGCCGCTGACCGTAAATAGTACAAAGTGACATAAGAGCGTGGACCAAAGTGTCTCTCCAGCCGCGTTAAACAGAGGTGAGAAGTGTGTACTCGAAAGTACAAGACTTGCCGGAAACAAGGTGTGGAAAGGAAATGATATCGATTCAGGAATGTAATGCAGGGCTCATGCTTTGCTTGAACACACACACACACAACACACACACACAATCTTAATTAATTTAGATAAACATTGCGTACCGAGTTCCTTTTAAGGAGGCAACACTAAGTTCTTCAGCTATCTGTACTATACAGTGCGAGTGACTTACTGCCCATACAATTGTTGTCATTAACTCTCTATGAACATGTATGGGATGCTGTGATTTTTTTCTCTTAGATCTGTGACCGTCAATGTTTGTTGGTCTCCTTCTTCAGCCTGAGGCCCCAACTTGACCCTAAAGGTGTGATTTCCACTCTTTCTCAAAGCTCTTTTGTCCCCAGGGGCACCCGAGATCTGACTTGAATAATCCATTCAGATGCAAATTATTTCACTTAGGCAGCAGTCAAGAGCAAGTGGCCACCGAGTATCACTTTCTCATCCCTTAAAATTCAGTCCCTTAAATCTTAGGCCACAAAAGGAAAAACGGGTGTTTTATAATGACTTCCTGACAAGGTACAAGTGGGGAGGGGTCGATGGGAATGAAGGTCACATTACAAATGAAATGGAAACTACGGGGCTATGACAGCCATCGGCTAACAATGTGTTTGGGTGGTAGCTGGTTAATGTGGGAAGCCTGGGGAAAAATCTGGAAACAACCAGTTACTGATTAAGTTTGCTAAGGAAGAAGAACTTGTAATCTTTCTCCCTTACCCAAATTAGAAACAGATCAGCCAGAATGATGGATTGCGAGTACCTCTGGCTTGCCCTCACGGGAACAATCACAATGTTTTGTGGGTTACAAAAAACCCTGAGTCACAGGCACCAAGAGCTTTCTGGGGCACAAAAGCACCGGGTCCATCATTCGAGGAACGTTGTCCCATCGCGTTAGTGTGATGGGGCCACCTTTGCATACTCATAGGTCTAATGCCAAAGCCACTCAAGTGCAGTAAGCGTCCCCACAGACATAAATATTTGTATTAAGAATTATTTCCCACTAAGCTTGAATGTCTCCTCAAATACTTTGGACCTGATTTTGCAGGTAATCCAACATGAAGACGTAATGACCTGCCAAAAAGAATCCAATCAAATCACAACTAGAAAGACAGTGTTGTTATACACTCATTTTTAAAAGAAGGAATGTGTGTTTTTAGATACTCATGGCATGGTATACTGATGTCTTTGTGATATGTTTAGAATGAAAAGCTAAAAATTATTTTGAAACTGCATAGAAGTGTGTGCACACACACGCATATATACACATACATATACATACATAGAGAGATTTCTAAACTACACGTGTACATATGTATACATATAGTGTGTGCAGTATATATATATATACTCATGTAT
Source organism: Paguma larvata (assembly GCA_030068075.1). NCBI lineage: Eukaryota > Metazoa > Chordata > Mammalia > Carnivora > Viverridae > Paguma > Paguma larvata. Next base: position 65,349 of record JAINVK010000158.1, read on the forward strand.
ATACACCTATATGTAGACAGAGAGAATTATAGATAGATAGGTAGATAGATACATAGATACATGGCTGGCTGGCTGGCTAGCTTGATAGACAGATAGATAGAGAGAGAGAGAGATGGATAGATAGATAGATAGATATAGGGATGGGTAGGTAGGTAGATAGATAGATACATAGATACATAGATAGATAGGACACCTATGTTATACATGACTCATGTTCCATTATTACGTTTCCCAGTTTTAACCCAAAAGTGAGTTTATTGCTTCCAAGATTATATATTATATATAATATTATGATATACTTATATATCAACAACACACACACATACACACACATATATAAAACACATATCTATATACATATATGCTTGTAATATACATGTATACATATATTTGTAATGTGTAGAACAGAAATGAAGGATACCCACACACACATATATTAGAATATATAATACAATGTATAAATGCAGAATTGAAGGTATTATTTTCTCCATTTCTAGTGGAAGAATTTGAAATGTAGCTCTTTAAACGTGTTACAAGCTGTTATAAAAACTGTAAAGGGGCGCCTGGGTGGCTCAGTCGGTTGAGCGTCCGACTTCGGCTCAGGTCATGATCTCGCAGTCTGTGAGTTCGAGCCCCGCGTCGGGCTCAGTGCTAACAGCTCAGAGCCTGGAGCCTGCTTCGGATTCTGTGTCTCCGTCTCTCTCTCTGACCCTCCCACACTCATGCTTTGTCTCTCCTGCTCTCAAAAATAAATAAAAAAACATTAAAAAAAATTAAAAAAAAAAAAACTGTAAAGAAGATAGCCGAAACCTGCCTCTGGACACCAAACACTACTGTTTGTTCAGTACGGCACTTACTGCCCCCCAAACCCCATAGATATTTCAAACACTTTTACTCTTTAAATTCTACGTAGGAGATCGCAAAGCTCTTGGAATAGTCATAAATTGCATACCTGTTAGGAATGTCAGAAAAGACAAGCGGATCTATAGACAGAGTTATAGAGTGTTCCAATGAAAAGAGTCATGGTCCAGGCGCCTGGGTGGCTCAGTCCGTTGAGCGTCCGACTTCGGCTCAGGTCATGATCTCACAGTCTGTGGGTTCGAGCCCCGCGTCAGGATCTGTGCTGATGGCTCAGAGCCTGGAGTCTGCTTTGGATTCTGCGTCTCCCTGTCTCTCTGCGCCTATCCTGCTTACGCTTCATCTCTCTTTCTCTCTCTCAAAATTAAATAAACATTTTTAAAAACTTTAAAAAAAAAGAAAAAAATGTGTGTTAGGAACGTTGTCTTGAAGCGATGGAAACACAGGCAGAAAGATGAGCATCGAAAATGCCTACCTTCAGACTCTAAATAATATAATAAGAGGATACGTTATACAAGGGACTACAAATCAAAAGCAGTTTGAAGAAAGAAGCTACTACTCAGTGTCTGGGACGAAAAAAATAACCCCAAAGACTGAGTGTATTGCCCGCTTGCAGAGTGCTGCTTCTAGGTTACGGCGTCCATGAACTTAGCAAACTGCCCAATATCTGGGAATCGTGAAGGTCAGCTCTGGCAAAGTTTTGAAAGTTTGAAGGTCACCGACCTTGCTTTCCAAGACATGGAACTCCATGCCTGGGCGGGTTTGGCACTGTTGTTCCAGGTGCGGCGCTGACATGGATAGGTCGGGGCATTTCCGAAACCAGTTCTGGTGTTTCATGTGACCGTGGACACGGAATACTGAGTCTCCCCCTGTCCCTGAGTATAGTATATTATACCTTTATATTCTCATAAATTTCCACTGCACGACCACACACACTCTCTTCACTTGGTCCATTCTACGCCCAGCCCTCTTGTTCACATATCCGTAATCTGAAATTGTCTACCTTGGCTCTGTTGGACCTCCACAACTCAATCTAACCTGTGTGGTTTCTGCTTTAGAATTTTGTCAAAGTACGCCTACTTCTAAGTATCAGTTTTCTGTGCAAGATTTTCAGTGGTCCCATAGTCCTTTGTATAAAATAATAGGCGTGTAATAGGCGCAAGGCCATTTACAAAAAGACAAAACCGAAAACACAAAAAACCCCACAGAAATCTAGTAACTCAGAAACAATGTTGGGACATTCCTTACATGTGTGGATAGCTGATCACGCCTCTCTCTAGAAAATGTTTTGCTTGTCATTTGAAAATCATTTTTACGTTAAGAGTTTTATGGCATTACTAAGATATAACTTTAATGAGCCTTTCTATGTCCCTGAAAACCATATTCATTGATATGTTTTCTGTCTTCAGTTCTTATGGCGAATGTGGACGAAATCAGTGTGTTGGAATAAAACTTCTAAACAAGGAAACAAAAGTATTTCGAAACCCTCCTTTCATTAGGAGGACAATGGATTCATATGTTGTTTCTGTGTCTGATGGATATTTATTCAAGAGAAGCTTGTGGTTTTCCATTTAGAAAAGATAGAAAAAATCTCATCTACCATAGGACAGGTTGCCCTCAATATCCCTCCCACTCTTTCTCTTCTGTTAATGTACCAAATTCTTTGTCCAGCCCTGGCCAGCAGGAGCACAAGCTACCTTTCTCAGTAACTTCTGGCCTTAGGGGTGGCCATGGGACCGCAGTCAGGGCAATGGAAGGGTGACTGAGAGCTAGCCAGGATATGTCCTGGAAGCAGAGGTGTGCTTAAGGATCCATCCAGATCTAACCATAGGTTAAGCATCTATCTTAAATCACGAAAACACACTGGAGAGGGAGGAAGGCGGAAGAATCTTCCGTGGCCGATGCCGCCAACTTCTCTGCATTCCCAGAGAAAATATATCCAGCTGCTTAACAGTGGTAGACACTATTCTCTCTGTCCAAGGCACTGAATATGTGGCATTTTTTGGTTTTGCAGCCTGAATTCTAAGGAATCCAAATCCAGTTTTAAATACAGTCTCTGTCTTATAATGGTAAAAGGAATTATTTTGTGTTCAGTTGAGTCTTGAACAATGCCAGGGGTAGGGGCACTGACCCCCTGTGCAGTCAAAACCCCATGTATAACGTCAGACGCCCCTAAAACTTACCTACTAGTAGCCTGCTGTTGACCAGAAACCTTGCCAATAAGTCAATGAATACATATTTTGCCTGTTATAGGGATAATATACTATATTCTCACAATAAAATAAGCTAAAGAAAATGTGATGAAGAAAATCATAAGGACAAGAAAACACATTTGCAGTTCTGTACTATATTTATAGAAAAAATATCCGCATGCAAGTGGACCCACGCAGTTCAGATCTGTGTTGTTCAAGGCTGCACTGTCTTTCTCTTCTAAAGTAATTTATGACAGCTTATGTTTCTATGGCTACATTTGAGTAAAACTGATTCGATCATAAGACTCTTCCTCTTCAACACGTATGTGATAACCGCATCGTGTGATATAATGAACATAACGCATATTTATGGAAAGACAATGATCCCTAAAATTTCTGGAATCTGAATGTTCTATTGTGGGAGATCTATTTTAAAAAAATGACTTCAGTTCAGACATACTCTATTTTCAGAAGCAAAATTCAAATTCTACACTTCGTAACTTCTTTCTTCTGTAATTCATATTGGCAACATCAACTCTTCAAATATTTGTGTAGGATAGGTGGGTAAATGTTTGGGATTTCAGGCCAGTGTGGCATCAGGTACACAGAATGAGATTTTTTTTTTTAAATAAAAATGTGCTATAGACGTAACGCTGATCTAGGGTAGAGAAAAAGATGTCTTTCTTACACATGCAAGAGTGTTGCTGTGTCTGTTTGGTTAAACTATTTAAATAAGCAGTATAAACCGACTGTCTTTAAATATTGCGTCTGAAGATGACAAGGATTGGAAGTGATTCAACAGATTAGAGGAAGCTCAGAATGTTTACAGTTCTTCCTCAGAGGCCGGCAGGTGGACACGCACGATGCCCCGCTTTATAAAGATTCAGGGGCGCCTGAGTGGCTCGGTTGGTTGAGCGGCCGACTTCAGCTCAGGTCATGGTCTCACAGTCTGTGAGTTTGAGCCCCGCATCGGGCTCTGTGCTGATGGCTCATAGCCTGGAGCCTGCTTCGGATTCTGTGTCTCCCTCTCTCTCAGCCCTTCCCCTGCTCACACTCTGTGTCTATGTCTCTCAAAAATAAATAAAAAACGTTAAAAAATTTTTTTAAAAAAGATTCAATTAGGGGTGAGAAGGCAGGGGCAGTAGAGCCCAGCACTACAGAGCATCTGTGTGGCTTCAGAGAGATGGTGGTATGTGACCACGTATGGAAGAAGGAGTGTACATTTGCTTGGCATTGAACTTCTTCAGCCAACCCCTTTTCTTTCAACTGCTACTTGCCTCTCATCCAATCTCATGGACCCCAACTCCATCAGTCTCACTGCTGCCTTTGCACTGTGTTCATGGAAGTTAAGGATGGGCATTCCCAGGAAATGGAAGAAAATGAAAAGATCCGCCAAAGAAGGACATAGGTGGGTGTTACAGAGGGGGGCGGTTAATGCATATTTATGATGTGATTAAGCATGTTAAGTAATCAATTGTGCATGTAGTTAGCGGGAAATATTCCACTGTTGCCCAGCAGGGGCTGCTTTGAGGCATTGCAAGGGGACCCAGTATGAGGGCATTTGCAGACGCCTCGTTAAACACAGCAAATTGAAAACTTATTTCCCATAAACCCACTAAGAAGACAAAAAAGTGTGTAAGTAAGAGGCAAAAATTTTCAAGACAGAAATAGGACAGCAGATGACCACATGTTAAGATTTCAACAAAGTGGCACAAGCTGGGAAGCAGATGGATGAATCCCAATGTATCCAGATTGGAGAAACTTGGAATGTGTCATCCTCCGGAGAGTGAAACCAGGAAATAGGACGACTCCTGACCCTGAATGCCAGAAACGCTTGGAAGCTGGTGATGCAGGAAGCCTCTGGTGGCGAGGTCCGAAGACGTTCTTGAAAGACGAAACCTCCCGGCCCCAGTCCATCCTGCACGGCCGGAGAATCACCTCCCACTGGACCTGGCGGGGACCCAGTGAAAATTGTGTATCTCTTGAGGGGACTCCATCCTCTCAGACACCGCTCCAGCTAGTGGGGCAGGGTGGAGTCACAGAAAACGGGCGCATTAAAGGAAAGTGTACACACTGCGTGCGGAGCAGCTCAGCCCACTTTCCATACTGGATTCCAAAACTGCTCACAGCAGGGGTTCAAATATTTCTCTCTATGAAAACTGAGAGGTCCGAAGAAAACAGAAACAGATACTGGTATTTACAAGTCCCCACTGAAAACACATGTCCCCAGTTGAAGTGTACGTCTCAGTGAGTTGGCAAAATCTCTCCAATCACATGGAGATTCCAGGCCGTTTTAGTGCAACTAAGGATCACCCAGCATTCAGGGCGGCAGTCTATCCAACAGAGAGAGACAGGCGAAGGGACGGGTAGAACGGTAGTTCTCAAAGTATGGTCCGAGAGCACCTGGGGTTCCACACAAGCAAAACCTTCCATAAAATTAAATAGGACTTGACTTATGGTGTGCATCCTTTTCTTCGAAATTTTTTGAGGGTGTAATGTGATGCCTACCACAAGTTATGTGGCTTCAGATATCACAATGGGCAAAATGCAAAAGGAAATATCAGCCCCCAAGTGTGTTACAGAAACCTAGACATTAAGGAGAGCTGCAGGGATGTGAGACATTGCCTCTATTCTATTTTTTTTCCTAGAAAGCAGTTATTTCCAAAAATTATTCCATTAAAAAAATAGACCTACATTTATTTTTGTGATTTAAAACTAAATAAATGGAGAATAGTTTTTAAAAAGCCTCAGTTCTAATTTCTAGTATGCTAAATACTGAGAGATACAACTCACTTATAAAACCTATCTGTGAGGTCTGCCTCATGCACGTGTATCACAAAGGTGGGGGGTGGTCTCGGAGGTGGCGCTTTTCACTTACCTGGTCGTGGGGTTTACACCCTTTCACCGTAGAGAGACACAAAACTCTACTTGCCTGGTAGGAATGTGCTGGAGTAGGCGGCTTTTATCTTAGATTTGGGAATTTCCCTGTGTGTGTGTGTGTGTGTGTGTGTGTGTGTGTGTTCACACATATATGCCCATATATATATATGGATACATATATATCCATGGGGAGAGACAGATAGATTGATGATAGATATAGGGATGGATGGAGATACATATGATAGATTATACATGATTTAGATAGGTAGGTAGGTAAGTAGATAGATAGGAAGGTAGGTAGGTAGGTAGGTAGGTAGGTAGATGATAGAGGGAGGGAAGGAGAGATAGAGGGATGGATGGATGGATGGATGGATAGATATGATAGATTATAGATGATTTAGGTAGGTAGGTAGGTAGAGGATAGATAATGCATGATGAGTATAAATCCCTTGATATCCTGTTTCCTCCTCAAAACTTCTAGGTGACTTCATACAAATGGATATATCATAATAAGATAGCATGCTTTATAGCTGCCCCCCTCAGATTTTTCATATATTACCTCATTTGATTCATTTGCTAATTTCTCCTTAACAGGCAATTTGGCGACTATTGGGTCTCATCTCTGAAATGTGCCATAAGAATGGTGAGCACATAAATTAGGTCAGCCTGTCTGTGTCTGAAAGCAGTGTGCGGGCGATGTGTTAACCGGTTCAGAAAAGATGGGTGTCAGCTCTTCACGTTACAAAGAGTTGGCACCATCTAACAACCCATCCAAACCTTTGTTTTCACACAACCTTTTCCCCAAAGTACTATGATATCTCCAAGCCCACCCCTGGAATCCAAGCAGGAATGTCCCTCCTGTCTTACCGGCCTTCTGTCTCTAGCTCCCTAGATCCAAATCAGGAAGCAAACACATTTCCCAGTTAGAAAGCACAATGTAATTTGAAACATAGAATCAAACAGGTTCCAAGACTAAGAAATTCATGCCCACACCCAAAGGCACAAAGTAATTATTTTCCAAGGAGTGTGCTTGCTAACCCATAACGGCCAGATGCGCAGAACTTCAGTAAGAGATGCAACAGAGAAGGAATATTAAACAATTCTGGGTACCTATTAAGTCTTGCCCTTGTCCTATGCCACACGATGCAACGTTCGACAAACGCCGCGGCGACTCTCTCAAAAAAGCAGAGCCAGCCTCGCTTCTGTACGTTTTAATTCAGCCGTGTATTGCTTCACCCACCTGCTAAGGTTTTGTCTGTTTGTGATCAGCTTGATTGCAAAGCTAGGAACTACTGCTAAGCATCAGAATCTGGCAAGGTGCACGGAAGAGGTGAAAGAAAAACACCGCAGAGTTGACAGGAGGGTACACGTGAGCAGGGAGAATTGCATCACGCTGTCCTCTCTCCTATGCGTGGCTTGAGGTCTCACGTGTCAGGTGGATTTCCAGCTCCCTAATGGCCAATGCAGGCTCCTTCAGTATCTCTGTCTTGACAGTCAGATGGAGCAACCGGCTGACCTTTATGGCTGGTGCACCATATTCAGATGGTCCTGTTCTCACCCACATCCCTTTCCACAAGATTGTTGCAGACATACACGGGCTTGAGAGATCTTCTTCCTTCCCCCATGCCCAGTGAGTGACTGGTGTAATCCTGCAAGAAGTTAGACCTCTCACCTCAAGCAGAACAGACTCTGAGCTGCATGCACACTCCTGAGCTCCCCGTGGGGCCGGGCCGGGATGCCTTAGCCTCTCACCTGCCCATTCTGCTCCCAACACTTCCTGGCAGGATTCTCCTGAGACCACCCCCCCTCACCTCCCCGCTCCAAACCTTGGGCTTGTACAACAATTCCCATCTCAGCTTCTGCTTCTGGAAGGCCTGACTCGTATTTCAACACTAGGATGATTTCCATCTGCTGCTCCAGTTCCCAGGGTTATCCTGAAGAGTCAGCCGTTCCCTGTATGGTCCCTTCCGCTTTGTGGTGACATCAGCACAGAAAGGCACAGAGCCCAGCCGAGACACTGTGCTGTGTTGGTTTCTGATGCACCACCATGTGTCTCTGATTAGCACCATGGAGACAAAGCAGACGGGGATGGTGCCGTGGGTCACACCCAGCCCTGTTCTGATGCCTTTCCTGTCCTGCATTCGCCCATGGAAAGGGGAAGGAGTCTCTCCCTCCGATTCTGCAACACCGATCTGAAAATATTCCTGCTCTTGGAATCACCGGCCGGGTTGTCCCATCCTTTCTACTCAGGAACTGGTCAATATGCCAGTTGGGACCGCTGGCTATTGGTACGACGTGGAAGTCTGGGTGAGTCCGTTCTCAAGAGCTCCTCGCTCTCTGACTCACGTTCATCCCAACTGGGGCTCTACTTTAGCAAGAGATTTCTAAAGACAGCAAGTCCTTCTGGCCGAATCAAAACCAATAGAGCTTCTTACAAGAAGCACAGAGCAGTAAATGGGATCTCCGGGAGAAAATAATAGTGTAGAACACCGATAACTTAAGAGTGTTCTTTAGCCAGTTCCTGCCGCTGCACGCGGGCATGTGGTTGCTATGCTATAGCCAAGACACGGCCCTGCCCATTCTTTCTGTAACACAAGGACGGGTGGGGGAGTAGGGCAGACACAGTCTTCTCCACCTGCCTTCTAGACACACCAAGAGAGCACGAGGTCCTAGGATAAGCCAATCTTACAGTGAGCTAGCATGTCTCTTCTGCACTTGACAAACAGAAAACATGCATTTAAACCCATATGCGTGCCATTTAATAAGACATTCCAAAGCATAGACAAGACGGCATATAAAAAATATTTTATAAGGCTTGCATATCTTAAGAAAGTTTAGCAGAACATACAGGGAAATATTAGGAAATACACATGCCTAATCAAAATCAATAAATGAAGTTAAGATAGCAGGTCTTATGTGTCAGGATTGGGGCTATGTGTTGATCATGTGCAAATTCCCACAAATGTTTTAAGATAAGATGTAAGTCAACTCTTGACAGAAAATAAAAACACATACTCTTGACATTGAGTCCAGAATTGTTATCAGTTCCCATGAAGAATCCGTGTAACTCAATGAAGAATAGCCTTACTAGAAAGCGGCCACACACGAACGGGCTTCTTGTGGGCCATTTCTCAGGTTCTACAAGCCAGCTGGGGTCACAATTACAAAACGTGGCGGATGAAGGAAGTGATTCAGAAGCCAGACGCCTACGGAATGCGCTTCCCTACAGGTAATTCATGCCAGGTTATCCTTTAGAACACTTGGAGCCAAGAAACACGTAAATGCACACACACATACGTTACACACATATACACATATTATACACTAGAAACACATTGTATACACATCACACACGCATTACACATACATGCACGCTTTGGAAGTCTGGAGTTGTGCTTTTGGGAAGATACAGGTGCACACCTGTGGATGAAAAGCAATGCTTTTGGACAAACACAGGTTGTGCTATTTCAGAGCGGATTCTGTGAACTCATGATAAGTAACGCAATGACTGGACATGAGGTTGCAACCCTTGGGAATACCTCAAATACAGTGGTTTATGTTTTAGTCAAACTGAAACAGTCCTTCGCCCCCAGGAAAAGCTAAGGTGAGTCATTGGAGGGGTGCCTGGGGGGCTCAGTCGCTTAGGCATCTGACTCTTGATTGTGGCTCAGGTCATGATCTCAAGGCTCATGGGTTTGAGCCCCACATAGGGCTCTGTGCTAGCGGCTCACAGCCTGCTTGGGATTCTCTCTCTCTCCGTCTCTCTCTACCCCTCCCTTGCTTGTGCTCTCAAAATAAATAAATACTTTAAAAATCTTAAAAAGAAAAGAATGATTCTCTTGGATATGTAGCCTCTATGCCAGGAGAATGATACAGAGGTGGCATCTAATGTCCATGTTAGCAGTGGGTATGGATGTTTCAGGTTCTCTAAGCTTGACACAGGACGCAAAAATTAGAAAGGAAAAGTTTCACAGATTTGGCAGCATAGAAACAGACCTTTCTGGGATCCAGCATAGCATGTGCTACAATGTCATAAAAGTCATAGGTATTATAAACATGTGAAAGATGCTACTAACCTAACATGTATATATCACTACATCAAAATGATATCAGTTCTAGGGTAGTTCTAATTATTTTACAAAACAAACATAGTCATGGTATGACTAATGAAGAGTGAATGCCCATCTCCCTGCATGGTTAATCAAAAATTTATATTTTCTACTTCTTATTTTGCCAATGTGATAAGCTAAAAAAATGGTTTCATGTCTATTTTTATTTGCCTTTTTTTTTAATTACTAGCGTAACTAGCCATTTGTTGTACATTGTTTTACCATTTAAATTTTTTCTGTGGACCCTTTTTTTTTGTATTTTAAAATTATTACTGTGGTCTTTTTTTTACTTTTTAAAATATTTATTTATTTTTGACAGAGAGAGAGACAGAGTGTGAGTAGACAAGGTGTAGAGATGGGGTGAGACACAGAATCCGAAGCAGGCTCCAGGCTCCGAGCTGTCAGCACAGAGCCCGACGTGGGGCTTGAACCCACAGCCTGAGATCATAACCTGAGCTGAAGTCAGACACGTAACTGACTGAGCCACGATGTCCCTACTGTGGTCTTATTAGTATATATTTTACTTACTTATTTGACACACTCATTAAAAAAAAAAAACATGAAAATGGGCACATTGCTCCTTCTATGTGTTGAAATGATGAAATAGAGAAGATAATAATTTTAGTTTTGTTTCTTTGTTTGCAATTTCTGGCTTTTACAGAGTCTAGATGGTCCTTAATATGAATTTTGATATCTAATACCATGATTTTATGATTTTCTGCTGTCCTGCAAAGCTTAGGAAGGCAGTTCCACTCCTGAATCTATAAAAATATTATTCCTCTTGTCTTCATATGCTTTTTTTTTATTTTGAGGTTTTGTTTTTTGGTCTTTAAGACTTAAAATCTTATTTATGCAGGTAGCATTCTATCTCTACACAACTCCCCAACCCCCAGTAGATAGCCAGATGTTCTAACACTGTTTATGGAAATGGGCTGCTGATTGGATCTGATCAGATATATGAGAAGTGCCTTCTAGGCACAGATCTGCCTCTAGATTTAAAATTTGATTCTTTAATGCTGTATTTCTCTCTCTCTATTCCAGTTCCCCACTATTTCCATTACAGTTAGTAAAGAAGAACCCACTCACATTTGCGGGAGCAATAGTCCTGCCTTACACTTCTGTCTCAAATACTTCCTTTTCTTAACTATCACAGAATATTTCTCAACCCCAAAATGTGGGACCCACTTTGGTTCAGTGATGCCTAACCTCCTGTCCGTTCGTTTGAACCACACCACATTTATAGATTAATTTAAGATGCCTGGGAATCAAGCATAGCATTTCAAAGTCATAAGGAAAAAAAGCAGTCATCTAAAATAATAAATATCCCAAAAGAATTTGGTACGAGCGCACTGTTTACACTTCCAATATGAGATTCTCTGGACTCTGCTCTTTTCCTGAATTATTTTTAAGCCACGGGAGCTGTAGGACATTCTGATGATCCATGGTGTCGTGAGACTGCACAGGCCGCTTTATATCAGACCTAAACCAGCAAGATTTAGTAACTGATCTTGCAAGGAAAGAACATGATGCATTAATTGACTTCTGTGGGCTTTTCATCTGTGTTGTCTCCATTGCAAACAGCTGGTGTAGCAGGTGGCGTACTAGAATGTGTACAATGGTGGAGAGTAGGGACTCGAATTTTTCCTAAATAAAACAACTAACGGTACATACCCCAGAAACTAGCTAACATGGTGTAGAGAGAGCACTTAACATGATGAAAAAGGCATGCTACGATTTAATTCCTTGGCTTTCGAAAGCTGATCTTGCTTTGTTATCAAAATCAGATTTAACATTAGTCAGTATTGTTTTCTCTTTGACCCATGTAAACAAAACGAGACTGATGGAAACAGACATGTAGAAAGCACGAATGATTTCTGTAGGCATGTGGCTGAGAACCAGATCTCTGGACATTCCCCCCTCCCCCAATCTACTGAAGTTTTATTCTCAATGGAAACAAGGAACCGGTGGGAACATCGTTAAACAAAACTAAAGTACTTAGGCAATGGTGTGGTCTTTATCTAAGGGAAGGGCTTCAAGGGGCGCCTGGGTGGCTCAGTCGGTTAAGCATCCGACTTCAGCTCAGGGATTGTGACTTTGAGCCCCAGATCGGGTTCTGTGCTGACGTCTCAAAGTCTGGAACCTGCTTCAGATTCTGTCTCCCTCTCTCTCTGTCCCTCAGCGACTTGTGTTCTTTCTCTCTCAAAAGTAAATAAACATTAAAAAATATTTTTAAAAAATAAAGGAGGGCTTGATCAACTTCCAGAAAATCACTGAATTTGCTGAATTTTAAGAAGTCTTTGCCTCTGTATCCTGCATAAAAATACATCTGTGAAGTCAACACACACACACACACACACACACACACACACTTGAGAAGAATGAAAACTCACCATAACATTGCAGTCTTCCGAAATGAATATTTCCCTTTTGGGTTTTAATAATAGCGTCAAGTTGTTAAGCCGCAGTTTGACAAAGGGATGGTTAGTGAGTATTTCATGTTTGCTCTCTGGGGCCACAGCATGTGTTTCTAGATGTTTGTTACAGAATGCCACAACCCGGGGATCTCCGTTTGTGGGAGATTTGAAAACATACTGCAACACAATTTATGCCAAGGCTGCTTCCTCATTCATTCTCAAGACTCCAAAGTAACAGAGGAACAGATATGTTTGTGTTCAGATCACAGAGGTTAGAACGATTCAAAAGACTGTAACTGGTCTGTTCTAGAGTATTCTATGATCTCCAAGGACACATACGTCATGTCTTCCATCCTATCGCCAGATCACTCATAACCTTGTGTGCTGTCAACTCCAATAAAAACACAAAGCCGCCAGAGGGAATGACGGGTTTGTTCTGTCCTTTGCTAAGGTAGCAACGATGCCATAACCGTCTGTTTGCATAGCATCTCCAGAAATCTCGCTCTTTCCCTCTCTGTTCAACCATTCCCCTGTCACCCTGTCAGTCAAAACCCGCATTGTCTCTGAATGCTAGGAGTTTTTCCAGCACCTCTTCTGGATCTTTTCCTTGGCCATGAGCTGTCTGACCTTCTTCTACACCCTGTGCTATGTCAGTGATGTGATTGTTTTGTGAAGATGGATATATAAATACATAAAGTTAAATTTGCATAAGACAATACACATGAGACATGTGAAACTCCCATAATGCAAATATGTCCGAGGTTGAACATGAAGAAATATTACAACAATTCATCTAATTGGAAAAAGAAGATGTTCATTTCTCATCAAAAATGTTCAGAATATGTGTCTTTCCCTTTCCTACCTACATGTATTTCATAAGCAAAGATACTCCTGAAGCTAAGATTATATCTTTGATTTTAGTTTTTTTTGGCTTGTTTTGTTTTCAGGGAAGGAGGAAGGGCTCAGGCAAGGAACTCTATAAATAGGCTCAAATGTAATTGCATGCCATTTTAATTGAAGCTTTCATAATCTCTACAATAAAATTACTACTTTACCAAATGTGAACTATATATTCCAGTAACTATCAATCACACTGACAACTTTCTGAGTAAAGGCAAGAATTTATCTATATCGTCTCTACCTGCAGTTCTCATCCTATTTATAGAGGCCCTCGTGGCACTGATTGGGACCTGTGTCAGGGAAATTTTCTCCAAGTCTCTTGTCCTACCCTCATCTTCTTGTTGCCGTTGTTATTTTTGCCAACGGTGGCCTGTTCTCAAAGTACAGCCTAAACTCTGAGTTACTTGAGAATGAAGACTATTAGTAACACTGCGTCTCAGCCATTTAGCCTTCAACTTTCAGCTAGACCTCATTCCCATAAATCAGAATGCTGATAAAACTGACAATATGTGTGAATAACTGCTTATCAATGAGAAATATAGGATGATTCTTCATGGATTAAGTTAAAGCAATATTTTAAAGAAAATTACTCTATACTCCCTAACGGGCCACGAGGAATTGGTAGAATATAGTTGTGGCCTCTCTCGTGCTTTTCTAGCTTATGTTATTCTGCAGAAGAGTCTTTATGACAGTGACGCGAATGCAAACATTTCTGATCCAGGCCCCCGCCACCTGTGGTTACCTCATCTGTCGTTCTTCTCTCTTCTGTATCTTTTGTGTCAAAGTCATGGGGATATTTTAGGATCATATTAAATCTTGTTGATGCAAAACACTAAACCTTATTTTTTGGGGGGGGGGGAATAAAGACCATAAAGGAGCATCCCCCCCGGCTTAACTGCAGGGATAGGTTCTAAGACACCCAGTGGACACCTGAAACCACAGATAGTACCATAACCTGTTGTGTGCTGTTTTTTTCCTCTTCATGCATGCCTATGATAAGGTTTAATGAATAACTTATGCACAGTAAGAAGTTAACAACAGAAACTAATGATAAAATACCTTAGTGTGCTGTTCTCCTGCTTCTTCTTGTGATAACGTGAGATGATAAAATGCCCACATAATGAGGGGAAGTGGAGCTAATGACACAGGACTTGTGAGGGCGTGTTAGGCTACCAACCTTCCGAGCACATCTCCGAACAAGCACACGCTTCCAAAATGCTATGAACCGCAGGCAACTGAGATTGCGGGTAAGGGGGGAATACTGTCTGTAGATATCGTAGAAAAATGACAAAGCAGAAACACAAAACTATAAATACTATGAAACTCATCTCGAATCTCGTGATTCACAAGGATAAACACTCTCAGGGAGTTCTGTCGTCTGACATTCTCTGTGGCTTTAAATATCCACACGAATTTTTATTTTCAAAAATGGGATCTCCCATTCACCTCATTTTTATTTTTTATTTATTTATTTTTTCTGCTTTTCCTTCAGTCTTTTATGCCGGACCTCTTCCCATGTCAATATACGTACAGTGACACCATCATTTTTAATAGCCACGAGGTCTATCTGTTCACTAGTATTCCTATGTCTGGATAGCCATGCTGTTTCCTAATCTTGATGGCCATGTTGCGGACTCCGTTTTCAAGGTAGAAAAATGAACACACCTACCATCCACTGTTTGTTAGCGCACCGAGCTAGAAATCAAAGGAGACAGATGACCCGAAATGTGTACGACACAGGATTTGCAAAATCCCCAGTATAGGACGCATAAAACAGCAGATGAAAGAAGAAATCAAAGCTGACGGCTTGATCTGAATTTTGCTTCGTGAGGAGAGAATGGTGTTGTGTTTCTCTAAAGAACTACATTTCTAGAAGTTTCCATCTCTACAGTCGACCCTTGAACAACGCAGGTTTGAATCACTTGTACGAGGATTGTTTTGAATAATTGAAAAGCAGTACTGTAAATTTATTTTCTCTTGCTTTGATTTTTCCTTCATCACATTTCCTTTTCTCTAGCTTACTTTACTGTAAGAGTACAGTATATAATACATAGAATATACAAGATATGGACTGTGTATATTATTCGTAAGGAGTCTGGTCAATAGTAGGCTATTGGCAATTGAGTTTGGGGGGAGTCAGGACGTACATAGAGATTTTGAGCTGCACGGGGCATAAGCACCCCCTAGCCCCACATCGTTGGATGGTCAGCTAAATTTTTCATCTCGAGCACATTGATAAAATCCAACATGTCGGGAATTGATTGCTAATAGTAATCCACGGTGGAAACATATGACTGACTGGGATTATTTATGATGCGTCAACATGTAACATGAATAGCATCACGTTATGAGGCAGTTTCCATATGAGCCATGTGTATTTTGCCTTCCATTGGACCTACAGCTCATAGTCAGGGCGGTAACATGTGTCTTACCCTCTAATTGTGTGTGTGTGTGTGTGTGTGCGCACGCGCAAACTTGACCTAAATTTAAACTAAATCTGGAAGTCCTCACAAATAATTAGGACTGGCATCCTTTCTATAATTTTTGTGATGATAAATAACAGAGCGGCGAACATCGCTTTGCTAAAGGAACACGTGATTCTACCCCAAGATATCTGAAATCCAATGAGATGAAACGGTCCATCAGGGGAGGAAATGACCTCCTCTCTCCACATCCAGTTCGGCATCAGACTAAATTGCGCTCTGAGGAAGCACCTGCTAGGAAACCTTGCCTGCAGCCTTGCCTCTCCTCCTACTCAGCTGGACTCCTGCCCACCCAGAGCGCCGACTCCCCCCCAAGGCTAAGACAGCTGCGAGAGAAAGAAAGCTCATCTTCATGAAAATAGGCTTTGAAGCCCTTCTGCGCATAAACACTCTTCATTTGTTAACGACTTAATCCTTTAATTAAAGCTCACTTTGTTAGGTGGCTTGGCTTTCAAACCCAGCCCACGGAGATATTTGCATGAGTCCCTTAAAGACCATCAGGCCACAGGAGATGGTTGAAAATATTGTCCCAGGCTTACGGTACAGCGAGGCAGTCTATCGCTCCGGGATGGGAAAAGATTACAGAAGCGTTTGTGTTGAATTAGGTTTCCTGAAATAGAACTCTTCCTTTGCGTCCATCCCAACGTGATATGTGTGGTTGTATTATTCACTTTTTAATAACTCACCAACATTAAGGTTTTTTCTTTTTCTTTTCCTTTCAGTTGAAATTGTAGCCTAGTGAAAACGGATTCATGGAATTAGCAATCTAAAAAGGCTCAAACCTAAATTGAATTGGGTCACTACAATATTGTCTCACTGGCGAGGGTGGCTCTGGTGTATCCTTGGTTCATAAAGGCAGTTAATCGAAATGGCAGTCTGGGTAGTGTGTGAAAATCTCACCGCTGCATTTACAATGCCTGTGGGTCTTTCAAGCTTAAGAGATAGAACTAATAAGATTGACATTTTAGCGTTGCACACATATCATGCCAAATGGGAGGGGTGCTGTTTTGCATCATGTATCGGAAGAGATAGAAAAGTTATAAAATGTAGAACCAATTTTCAAGTTAGAAGAGAATACACATTTAATGACCTAGTTCTTTTGGGAGGAGGGGCAAACCCAAAAGATGTGTAATTACGTATAAGTGAAAATGCAGTCAGACATGAATCAAAACAGAAAAATAAAAACCAGGAGAGTTAATAAAACCACTGAAGAAAGTGAGCAAATAAAAGGTGAAAATATCGATATCTGTAAGTCTGATGTGGCCACAGTAAGGAGCCTGAAAGCGATCACATTCAAAGATGCAAAATGAGCATTTTTAATCCTCTGTCAACGTGTTTGTAGAAAAATGGGAAAAGAAAAAAGACACAGAGAGGGAGGGAGATAAAACATAAGAGACTCTCAAAGACTAAGAACAAACAGGGTGAGGGGGGTGTGGGGGAGGGGAG
Source organism: Paguma larvata (assembly GCA_030068075.1). Taxonomy (NCBI): domain Eukaryota; kingdom Metazoa; phylum Chordata; class Mammalia; order Carnivora; family Viverridae; genus Paguma; species Paguma larvata. The sequence goes on from JAINVK010000158.1 coordinate 82,631, forward strand.
AGTGAGTGACCGGCATTGAAGGGGGCACTTGTTGGGATGAGCACTGGGTGTTATATGGAAATCAATTTGAAAATGAATTATTTAAAAATAAAAGAAAAAAGAAAAGAAAAATGAGACCACCGTAGAAAAGGGCCAGATTTTAAATTTAAAAAAAATAATAACGATTTAAAAAAGGATGTTGGCCAGAACAGACTAAGAGACATGCTTTGGCATCCTTCGGGAAACCATCAAACATGGTCGAAATAGAAGAAAGGCAGCTTTTGAAAGTGGCTATCAGGAAACGAGGAACGGAGTGATCTTTGAGAGACACAAGACAAATTAGTTGAATCCATTACCACCCCCAGCTTATTGTCTTGAGAGTGTTTCCAAGCCACGACCTGGGGAAGGAGAGGCCAGGCAGAACCCAAAAAACTCTTCGAATCTCAGGAGACCAGAGGAGGTGGGGTTCTTAGGACAGAGCACCAGAAAAGAGAGGTCTTCACCCAGAGAGAAGAATGGAGAGCTGCAGAGAGGCCTGACGCCTCCCCGGGAGTAAACATCAGGGCATTTAGATGAGGAGACTACTGGCCATGCTGCTCAAGCCTGCGGAAATAACCACCTAAAATATAGTATGACCTACAGAAAGCTACGTGCGGCCAGGAAAGGAATCACCACCAATGAGAGGGAATGGTTCCCCGAGACGGCCCAGGACCAGGACCAGTCCCTGTTCCAATCAGTCATCCTGGAAAACTTCATAGGATTTTGCCTCAGTAGGAGATGATTTGTCTGGTGCTGACAACCACTGTGGTCCAGACTAACACATCTGTGAAGGAAACAAACTGTGTTCGTGTGACGTTAAGTGTGTCCCAGAACAAATGCCTAAGGTATTCAAAAGTATCCAGCACCCAGCAAGGTCAAATTCACAATGTTTGACATCCAATCAAATAGATTGCTCGAGACATAATCAGTGCGCAGTGGTCAATCGTGTTTCTATACACCCGCTATTGGAATCTAACGTGGAATACCATTTGTCAAAACAAGCATCTTACTTTGCCATGGAAACGACAGCATGCACGGGGGCAAATGTAACAGAAGATTGTAGAGACCTGTACACCATTCCTGAGAAATATGAGTCAGAAGACTCAGCGTTGTTAAGATGTCAGTTATCTTCAGGTCGATCTATACATTAAAAAAAATCCCACCTGAATTCCCAGTAGGCTCACTGGGTAGAAAATGCCAAGCTGGATTTGACAAGTTGGATGGAAAGCTAAAACACTTAGACTGGTCAAAACAATTTTGAAAAAGAATAAGTTGGAAACCATATATTACCTGGTTTCAAGTCTTTAATTTTAAAGCTACTGTCATACAAGAGAGTATGCTATTACCAACAACAGAGACTCATCATCGGAACAGTGTACAGTGTGTGGAAATAGACACACACATATGTGAACAACTGATTTCTGAAAAAATGGTGCAGGTTAGTATTTTTACTAACAGTAAAATATTTTTTACTGAGGACAGTATTTTTAAGCACATGATCATGGAAAAGATATCCATATATAAAAACCAAAAGCAAAAACAAAACCAAACCAAAAGAACTACCTCAACATTGCATCATATTAAGGACTTAACTCAAAATGAACTAAGCTCGAATTTAAATAGAGATGGAAAATCTAAATGTATGAAATTTCTAGGAGAAAACATAAGAGAAGCAAGCATAGTACAGGGTCAGCCAGTGACTTCTTAGATAAGATAGCAAAATCACAATCTGTAAAATATCATAAGTAGAACTTGATTTTTTCTAAATTTTTTAATGTTTGTTTCTTTTTGAGAGAGAGAGAGAGAGAGTGGGGGGAGGGGCAGAGAGAGAGGGAGACACAGAATCCTAAGCTGGCTCCAGGCTCTGAGCTGTCAGCAAGGAGTCCAACATGACACACGCCTGGAACTCACAGATGGTGAGATCATGACCTGAGCCAAAGTCAGACATTTAACCCATTTAGCCAACCAAGCCACTCAGGTGTCCACCCCTGAACTTTAAACTTTGAAAGTACCCGCTCTTCAAAAGATACCATTAAAAGAATGAAAATAGAAGAGGCAGAGAAATCACATATCCAATAAAAACCTGTAATCAGGGAATATACAGAGAACTCCCAAAACTGAATAATAGAAAACAAACAACCTAATTTAATAAAAAATAGGCAAAGATTTGAACAGACACTTCACTAAGGAGGATACATGGATGACAAGAAAGCTCATGAAAACAGGCTCACGGGATCAGTCGTTTGGGGAGCACAATTAAAACTCAAACATGACTCTGCTAGTAAAATAGTTAAAATTAGACATCCCCACCATACCATGCAGGAGAATTCTTCCCGGGAATGGGCAGCACCATCCACTGCTGGTGAGAACAGAAAAGAGCGGAACCAATTTGGAGAACAGTTGGGCAGTCTGGTATCAAGTTCAATATACAGCTACCATACATCCCTGTCTTTTCCTTCTGGTATTTTATTCCCAGAGACACCAAAGCATTTGCGTCTATTGACGCTGGCAAGCAAATGTTCATAGATAGTTGTGGCCATGGCTAACTGGAAACAACCGAGTAACTCAAGGGAAATGGATAAATAATCTATGGGGTGTGCAAGGGAGAGCCGCTCAGAGATAGGAGGCAATGCACTGTTGATACGTGTAAAAATATGGATAAAAATAATTGTACCGAGTGAAAAGAGTCAGACCAAAAGTAAATTCTGTGTGATCCCACTTATCTACATTTGTAGGAAATGCAAAGGGATGTCTAAGCCATAAGGCAGATCATTGTTTCCCTGGGGATGGGGGAGGTGCTGGGGCCCAGGAAGCGTGTGTGTTGGGGTTTGAAGGGCTTAGTAAGGAAACTTCTGAGGGCGATGGCAATGTTTGTAATCTAGAGTGTAGTAATATTTTCACAGATGTTTACACGTATATATCTTTCAACATTAATGTATTATTAGACTTTAAATAATATGTCTTCCTGAGAAAGAATGAAATCTGGCCATGTGTGGCAACATGGATGGAACTGGAGGGTATTATGCTGAGTGAAATAAGTCAGGCAGAGAAAGACAGATTGCATATGTTTTCACGCATAGGTAGATTTTAAGAGACTTAGCAGAAGACCATGGGGGAGAGGAAGAAGGGGGGGGAAAAAGTCACAGAGAGGGGTCAGGCAAAACATACGAGACTCTTAAATGCTAAGAACAGAGTGTTGATGGGGTTGTGGGACAGGGTAGAGTGAGTGATGGACATGGGGATGCTCATTGGGATGAGCACTGGGTGTTGTATGGAAACCAATTGGACAATAAATTATAATTAAATTAAATTAAATTAAATTAAATTAAACAATGTGCCCTATGTCAAATTATCTCAATACAACTTTAAATACATTGACGGATTGATCGAGTTGCATTAATTGAGTTTTGAATGCAAAATGGACTTCACATTATAGGATAAAACCTACTGAGTTATTGCGTGCTATGTTTTTGTCCCATCTCCTGTGTATTTCTTTAATTTCGTCCTTTTGATTAATGTATTTGTTGGATAACAGACCTACCATATCTTTGCTCTTCACTGTTAAACATTTCTTAAATCTGTAATGATCTACAAATTTCAAATCTGTAAATATTATCTATTATTTCTATTTTTTATTTTTTAGAGACAGAGAGCTTGAGCAGGGGAGAGGGACAAAGGGAGAGAGAGAATCTTAAGCAGGCTCCATGCTCAATGCAGAGCCCAACACATAGCTCAATCCCACGATCCTGGGATCATGACTTGAGCCAAAATCAAAAGTCAGACGCTCAACCGACTGAGCCACCCAGGCGCCCCTGTAAACATTACCTGTTTTTGTTGTTGTTGTTTTGTAAAGGGAAAGATGTGAAATCACTATGGGGTAAATTTTCATATGCATTATAGTTAACTGACTTTTGGACGTTGAAATATTTTGTAACTTAAAAAGGCAAAAGCGAAATACAAAAAATGAGTAATAGGTTAAGAAAAACACTAGAAATGGATATGTTACAAAATTATGTAAATAACATGTTGAAATTCTATTGGGAGAAAATACTAAGATATCAGTAATTTAACCTGTCTAGGAAATAGAAAATATCATTCAACAAATTGACAATCATTGAGTATTTAAAAAAAATTTTTGGTTAATGTTTATCTTTGAAAGAGAGAGAGCATGAGCTGGGGAGGGGTAGAGAGAGAGGTAGACAGAATCTGAAGCAGGCTCCAGGCTCTGAACTATCAGCACAGAGCCCAAGACAGGGCTCAAGCTTATGAATTGTGAGATCATGACCTGAGCCGAAGTTGGATGCTCAACCAACTGAGCCACCCTGGCGTCCCAACAATCATTGAGTCTTAAAAGGAAAAAAAATCCAGTCTTGCTAATAATAAATATACTCAATTTTAACATGTTGCTATATTTCTTTTATTAATTTCCAATTGCTCTGTCCCTGCCTGACTTGAACGATGTTGTACAACTCTTCTAACCAGAGTCATGACTTTGTAAAAGTAACACAGATTTTGGGAAAGCAGTTTGTTAATCTGAATGAAAAACCAAGAAATTATTTACATACTCTCACCTGGTAATTCAATTACTGAAAAAGTATACTCCTGATTTCCTCAAAATACTGACGGAACAATCTGTAGTTCAAAGGTGTTTGAGATCATAGTTCTAATTATGTCAAAATATTGCAAATATTCTAATGCCTGCCTGCTCTTGTTACAACATGAAGCCCAGGAACTGAAATGAGCAGAAGGTGTATTGCAGTAGCGTGGGGGAATGTCTTATCATGTCATGTTGAGTGGAAGCAAAGTATAAAAAAGTAGCCTTGAAAGATAAGGAGACAGAGTCAAGTTGCCTAAGTTAAGAGCCTAAAGAGAAATGTCCAGAAAATGAATCGTGAGTAAAGTACATTCATCTAAAAATTTTTCTATTATGGGATTACATTATTTTTATGACTAAAACAACAGGTAGAAGCAAACGTCATAACTATGGGGCATGAAATAAATGAACTATAAACTCCATTTCTGAACGTGCCTTGCAGAGGCACCCCGACATTAAAAGAGACATGGAATTTTGAGGACGTGATAACATATGAAAGGGATCCGTATTTTGGAGACAGGATTAAGGAGTGCATGTCGTGGTGGCTTCCACACAACAGCTTCAGTCAAGGTTCAGCTACGCTGGAAGGAAGAAAACAATTAGGGGTAGAAAATTATTGCCACAGCTGATTTTGTGTAAGGACATGTCTTCTAGGTCATGGTGAATTTCCATCTTACAGTTGCAAGGAAAGGGCAGACAGGAACGTTAATTTGGGTTTTAATATCCTGAGGCTGTGGGTTCCCCAACTTTGAGCTGTGTGGATCGTGGAAGCAGGGTGTCTCTGTGCATGCATGTGTGTGCGAGAGTGAGGGTGTCTGTGGATGTAGCAGGTGGTGAGGGAAGACAACAGTGGAGATTCCAAGTGTGCATTGAAATCGGTACCCCCAGGGGCACCTGGTGGCTCAGTCAGTTAAGCATCCAACTTTGGCTCAGGTCATGATCTCACAGTTCATGAGTTCGAGCCCCGTGTCCGGCTCTGTGCTGATAGGTCAGAGCCTGAAGCCTGCTATGGATTCTCTATCTCTCTCTGTCTGCCCCTCCCCACGCATGCTCTTTCTCTCTCTCTCAGATATGAATAAACATTAGAAACATTAAAACTGGGTGACTCAGTTGGTTAAGTGTCCGAGTTCGACTCAGGTCATGATCTTGTGGTCTGTGAGTCTGAGCCCCACATTGGGCTCTGTGCTGACAGCTCAGAGCCTAGAGCCTGCTTCAGATTCTGTGTCTCCCTCTCTCGGTGCCCCTCCTCTGCTCATGCTTTGTGTGTGTCTCTCTCTCAAAAGTAAAATAAACATTAAAAATTTTAAAAAAAATAAATAAATGCATGTTAAAAATTATGTATATATATATTAAAACGAACAAAAACAAAACGGTGCCCGCAGTCCCTCATGTGTGTGAAACAAAAGCAAACCCCTTCTCTTGTTCACATGTGAGATTTTAGTGTTGCCCGTTTGGCAGGAAGTCTTCACAGAGGACACCAGGACTCACGTGTCTGAGGACCCTTCCCCTCAGTTCCCCAGAGCCAGCAAAGCCCATGTGTGAACTCGGAACAGGGTCACAGAAGAGCAGAAAGAAGACCCAAGCCTTGCCCTCCTCCTCGTGAAAAATTCTGCTAGAATTTTCACTTTGCCACAGATGTCTTGGTGATTATGGAAACAGATCACAAATGTCGTAACTCTCTCTCATGTGCACTCATGCCCCCCACCCTCCCTCTTAACTGTTGGCTTGTGGCATGCCCACAAAATGTCCACAAAGCGGCCCATTCGATGGGCTGGTCGCTTACAGCTCACAGCCCCGCGGTGTGTCTTGAGGACAGAAAAGGATCCATCAGGGCTGTGTTTTCTAGAGCTTCACTGTCTCCTCCCCCTCCACTCCCTCCCCCTGCCCCGGTCATCCTAGGCTTGCGCTCATAGGATGAAATTCATCCATTCCAGGAATGACCCGTGCGTCTCACCCCAAACCTCTCCAAATATTGTATCTGTTCCAAGTATCTTCAATTGCTTCACGTTCGCATACGTGCATGTAATGCTTGGACATTCTGAGCTTCCTCTGGGATCCTGTGATGCAGCGAGGCCATTATTTAAGTGTGTGGTATTCCAGGAAAGGGTGGCATGGGATGGGGAAAACTTCCTTCCTACCGAGGTTCCCCTGAGGCATCTGAAGTCTAGTGACATTTTTCTTACCAAGCAGTTAATAAAGGATTGAGGTGGGGGGCAGTCATTGACTCTTACCATCTTAAGTGTGCCTTAAAATGGTAATGTCTCAACAGCTGGAACACCTCTACAGGAGCCGAGCTGAGTATTCCAGGAAAACTTACATTTTTCCTTCCAAAGATTCGGAACACTTCCACTGGTTTTATATCTAGTGGAAGAGACTAGCTAAAGCCAATTCATACGCTGCCTTTCCTCGTCATGTCTCAACTTGAAATATCGTCTTCCCATGGACTCCGTAATGGGATTCGAATATTTCAGATCCATCGCTCCAGATTTTTTCACTATGATGCTTAAATCTAGTGAGTAATGTCTTTCTCAAATTCAGGTTATCATTTCTTTTAACATGGCTCCATAAGTCCTTTGGGTATCATGGATCATGGACCCTTTTATCTCGTTAGCGACCTTGTGTCATTGTTAGAATCTTCTGGGCAAATTGCCACAGTGACAAAAATGCATTCCATATATAGATGGTATCATGTCAGAAGAAATAGTTTTTGTAATAAATGCATGCTGATACATACAAATGTTTGCTAATTATGTACGTCAAAAGATTGTTCTATATACTTATACTTAAAAAAATGGTTGCGGTAAAAGACAACTGTGTTCAAGTTATATTACCAACAAGATTAAACCCAAGCAAAGAATGAAAGTCCACAATGTACACCAGAAGTCCACCAACATGTCGCCCTTCTTCATCGATAGCCAGAAAATTTCCCAATGACCTAATCGTTTCTGTACATTTTCAACTAGGAAAGTAATAATCGGCATATGTATTGCTTCTTCATATTAAAGCCACACCTTTCTCATGAGCAAAATAAATAAACTGATGAAATGTCATTTTTACACTAGGTGCTACCTTTTGTAATCTAGAGATGTAAGCAGAATGACATAATTAGAATATTGAGCTGAATTAGTATTTGTGTGATGCAAATAATAATACCTCTCACTAAAATTAAGGATTCCGAGAATGCGAATTTTATACACACAGAGTAATCGGTCAGCCGTCTGACTAAGAAGAGAATGTCAGCTATGAATTTGGGTAGACGGCATCAGATCTTGAGAGAACAGACATACAAAGGAGATGCTATTGATGTATATTTTTTTAAAATCAACTAGCGCTGTGAGGTAAGGACCAGGGGATGACTAACTTGACTCAGAGCAAGATGAAAATGGCAGAAGTGACCTGGTGGCTCCTTGATTCACAGCCGCTCATCAGCTCCAATCAAACTCTGGGCTTTACACTCGACATTGAGATAACGGATACCAGATTTCAATGTCACAAAATCCCCCTGGTAAGTTTCTTTAAAGCATGGTTTCCACTGGATCAATAACACCACGTTTAAAAATCATACTCGGGAACATTGGCAAGTCACACGGATCATGGACAATATTTATGAAGACTATTTATGAGAGTGGAGGGAGAGAGAGAAGGAGGAGGGTACAGAAAAGAAAGAGAGAGAGGAAGATAAATTGATATGCAATTATACTTTGACATTTCTTTCACATACTACAATTTGAGATCAACTACTTTTTTTTTAATGTTTACTTATTTTTGAGAGGGGGGAGGGGCAGAGAGTGGGAGACAGCAGAATCTGAATTTTAGGCTCTGAGCTGTCAGCACAGAGCCCGACACGGGGCTCAAACTCACAGACCGTGAGATCATGACCTGAACCGAAGACAGACGCTCAACCAACTGAACCACCCAGGACCCCAAGGGACTGACTGCTTCCTAAAAATAAAGTTTAACTCTACGGTAGATAAAAGTGCTGAATGGTGCTAAGAATTACCTTTCTAACACAAAAAGCAAGATGAATTACATATATTATAGAAGAAAAGGGACTGTATCACATGCCCCTCCAGATCTCAATTTACCAAGTAAAATATTAAATAGAAACAAGGTGAGAATTTGTAAAAGGGGTTTGCTAACAATGTGATGTCATAAATATTTCAAGAAGCTGTGGACTTCAAGAGAGATGTTTTATAAGCATTCCTTGCAAATACTCTTCGTTTTGTTTGAATAATATTGTAATACTTGTTACTATTGGAGGGACAAAAAGGTCCCCATATACTCAACTCAACGATTTAAGAGAAAGGCACTTCTTAGGTGACCATAAACTTGCTCTGAATAAGTGTTAATAATTGTTTTTTCCCTCACTTTTTCTCTTCTTTCTTATTCCCAAGGAGCTAGTCTTGCATAATGGAAAGATGGTTAACATTTATTGAAAAGATTCCGCCAGAAAGATGGTTAACATTTATTGAAAAGATTCCGCCAGGTGAATATGAGGAGGACGTTTCCAGGAAATAGAACAAAGTGGGAGGTGAGGGACTAAAGGACATTTTCATTTTGTTTTATCCTCAAGTGAGGGTGACAACCCTTTGGGAATCTGCCCGTGAGTCACTCACTGAGTCTACAGTGTCCAATCCTGATACATTTGTTGATTTCTAGATGACTAACACTTATTTGAAATGCATGAAAAATGGCCACTTATCTCTGAAAGATGTCTCCACTTTTTTGTACGAAATGTGATACTTTCCCTTGAAAATCAAGTCCACGGAACACACAAATTCAGTTAGTCCTGAAATATGAAGTTAGACCCTAGAAACCAATAACCAGGCTATTGACTGCCCCAGTACCTTGCCTTATAGAGGTTTAATAAATGCCTTCCAGGGCCTACTTAATGACACTTTATTGAGTTTTAGGGGGGAAAAGATAGCCATCGTTTTTCACTCTGCATTAAACTGAAGAACATAGAAATAATAAAATATACAATATGATAATGCCACCACATTTAACTGATCTTGCATGAAAAGGTCATCTTTTGAGCATTTTTGCTAGATTCAAATGAAATCTCCAGATATACGAGATGGATATTGAAACCTCGACTATGAAAAAATCAAAGGGTACCAGTTCTCCGATAAAGAAAATCTTGATCTTAGTTCAATTGTGCTTCCATATATATTTTATAAATTGTGTAATTATTAAAATGTCACTATATAATGGAATTTGAAAAATGCATTTTAAATAATTATTTTTACTTTAGAAAAGATGTGGCAATATTGAAAATTATCAGTGATTTGCCTTTTAGAAACAGAATTCATTCTCTTTCCCTGGATCTTTTGGACTGGGACTTTTTGACAGAACTTCCCACTATGATGGGAATACTCTACATGCGAGCATTACAATACAGTAACACCGACCATACTTGGTTATAAATTGTCAGTGTCTACATTGATGTTAGAGAAAAATTAGGCAAGGATGAAGCCCATACGTAAAATTCCACATATTTCATAGAATCACATGTAAATACAAAACTTGAAACATCCTTGAAAAACATCTCCACGGATTTCAGAGTGCCTTGCGAGAAGGATATGCACATATCGGACTATTGTCAGATTATATGAACATACAGGACTCTTTCTTTTGTTCTCTTTGGTCATGACTTTGAAGGGCACTTGGATCTCATTCAACCACAGCACTTTGGGACAGAATGTGCCCTTTCATTATAAAATATCTGAAGAAGTTAAGGCTCCATGGAAACAATATAACTTCTGTTTGATAGGAGACCCTAAATTACAATATTCTTGATTTAAAAATATATTATTATGATAGTGATGTCTCATTATAATTATACACATATATATAATTTTTTTTTACCCATAAGTCTACATTAAGTCTCAATAGATTCTATAGAAAGCAAACCTACCTTTTCGTTGGTGAATTTCCTGGCTGAAGCAGACAAACTCTGAAGGGCATTCATGTGGAGGATGGAGACGTACGGATGGGAAAGTCTCAGACATTCACCCACGGCCGTCTCAGCTCCGCTAGCCTCTTCTAGAGAAAAACAGAAAAAGTGTATATTAAAGGGTAGTGACCAGCCTCCATGTGTAGAACAGCAACTGTTCGTTGCCTCTGCACAATGATTCTAATATATATACACTCTCTGCTTGGATCTAGAAAAAGGAAGACAAAAGTTTTCTGTAAAAGGTCAAAATCATAAACCTTTCAGGTTTTGAGAACCATACAGTCTCTGTTACAACTACTCAGTTGTACTGTGTTAGTGTCCACACAGCCATAGGCAATAAAGAGTTGCCCATGGTTATTTCTCAATAAGCACTGTTTACAAAACCAAACGTCAGGCTGGCCTCGGTCCATGGCCATAGTCTGCCGACCCCTGACGTCCAACTCTGGCCATAACTTCCTCATGGCCGGTTTGGAAAGCTGGCCGCTCTCTTTAAGAGTATGTATGTACAAGCCTCCTTTCGCTGTAATTGTAACCATTTTCTCCAACCCCAAGCATGGATGCACCAGTGCATGGGGTAGTCGTCATGGACAAGGCCACCTTGCTCACAACAGAGTCTTTAGATATCCAGCAAACTCTTAGAAGAGCTCAAAGTGGTCTTCAAACCCTGAGAGCAAGGGGATATTCAGCCCTTGATACAGTGGATCTTGTCATAGACACCTGAGAATTAGTTGGATGTTAAATGGGACTAGCTGCATTGACTTAGTGCCTCCCTGTTTAGAAGAGAGAAGGATAGATTTATCTGTTTAAGACTAAGGAAAATGATGATGCATTTTGGTTGAGCGTTTAGAATATAAGAATACAAAACAGTGCAACAGCCCACATCTGTTGGAGCTGGGACAGCAAGGATGTCAGTTAAAAGTTAAAGCTTAGTACAGTGCAGTGCCAAGGAGGTGGGGAGAGAGGTGGGGAGAAAACAGAAGGAGAAGGAGAAGGATGAGAAGGATGAGAAGGAGGAGGAGGGTTAGGAGGAGAGAAAGAGGAAGAGGAGGAGGAGGGTGAGGAGGAGGGAAAGAGGAAGAGGAGGAGAAGGAGGAGGAGGAGAAGGAGGAGGAGGAGAAGGAGGAGGAGGAGAAGGAGGAGGAAAAAAGAAAGGAGGTGAAAGGAGGGAGGGAAGGGAGAGGGTAACTCAGCACACTTTGACATCTGGGGCGTTGCTGTCCCTAAAAGGATCACCCCTCCCAGAACCAGCCAATTCCTACAATTACTAAAGATAGCAAACAGCTAGCTCACACGTGTGGTTTTTAAATACACACTGACCCGTCTGAGACCCACACCCCAACCCTCCTCTGTGGGCCTCTCATATTCCAGATCACGATCTCCTGCCCGAATCTCTCCAGAGCCACGGACCAGACAGCCAGGGACAGCCTTTGTACCTGAAGGCCCCTGAAACGATTCAAGCCAGCCCGTCCTAAGCCTGCTCACCTGTTCCCTTCCGTGGAAAACCATAGTAATGGCTCTTGTCTGTTTTCCCTCCTCAGCCTCCTGCCCCCGGGGCCCCCACCTCTTGGTAATTGTGAGTCACAAACTGTCGTTTCCATGGCGATCTGGTCTGTTGACCTGACTGTACCTCAAGTGTTGTATAATGTACTAAACCTTATATCATGAAACTATAATTTAATATGTATACATTATATTATGGATTTATGTTCAGGTATATTTATATAAATATGCTATACATTTAAGTACATATATCTATTATAAATACATAAATAGTAGAAATGTGTTTTACATTTTATATATTTTACACATATGTATAAATAGATGTTACATATAATATACATAAAATTCAGAATATTGGGATACTGTACTACCTAAACCAAATTACATATATAAGTGTATATATACATATACATATTACAAGTTAATGAATGCCACGCCTTTACTTAATAAATGTTCACGGACTACCCACATGCCCTTGCCTCTCTGCATTTACTGACAGGTCCTTTGTTCTTCTGCATGTGTTAAAATTAGTGAGACTTCCCCTTTAACATAAAGAATACTGTTCCATGATGACCCTACTCATGGCGATTGAAAGCGTCCTTTCAAAATGAAACGAAAATGAAGAGAATCATGGAGAACATTCAAAGGAACTGACAAAAGAAACGGTTTACCTTGGTGACTCAGCTAGAATGAGTGTAAGTATCTTGAGAGGTTTTGAAAACCCAAGTTCTCAATCCAGACGGTGACTTGTCATCCACAAGGACTGCAAGAACAGTGTGTGGCTCCAGAAGAGTGTGCCATCAAGGGCGACATGGGGGAGGAGGTTGGGAACGAAAGCAGTCGGTTAAATGTCACACACAGAAAAGAGGTGTGGGCGTCCTGGCTGTGTGGAGGTCACCGGGTCGCAATGTCCCAAGTAATTCCCGCAGATGTGCTTTCCTTGTCTGAAGTGTCTTATCGTGCTTTCGTGCAGGAATGATAGTGCACACATATGTTCTCTCATTGTAATGAAATAGAACTACGGAGAGTAAGCCTGTGTAGGTCCTCACTGGCCGCCAGTGGGCCCTGGAGCTCTTGGATTGCAGAGTTGTCAGGTGAGTTTGAAAACAACGGCTCCCAACCAGCCAGCCAGTTACTTTACTGATGTGTTCGTTTCCTTTCTTCCATATTTTCAGCAAGATTTTCTAGGGGATAAGCTTGCGGCTTTGCTATAATGCCTGGAAAGGTACACGGCTTTGTATCAGGTAGGAAGGAAAGAGACAGGCCAGTTTCCAACGCTGACCGAATACAGTCCATACACAAGGACAATACATTCCACTTAGTGCTACCACCCCGGCCGAAGGAAGGAGCATGAGTCACGTCTCATCAGGTCGAAGAAAATGAGAAGAAACTTTTCTTTGTGAATTCATTGTGTTGGGATAATGTTACATCTAAGACCAAGTCCAACACCTTCCTCATGCAGACTTCTATCAGCAGCTTGTTCACAACTGTCCGCTGGAAGTGGACATGAATAGGGGCAGTATCACAGGCTCTCCGAGTGGGAGGAAATCATGGTCACAATTTGCACGATGCGGTGACTTGCTCATAGAAAGCTGCTCTGAAATTGGGAGTACAGAGAACGGGGAAAAGTAAAGCAAGACATCACATCACTGGCAAAGACAAGAAAATGATTGTTTTAACGTTTTTATTTTATTTTTGAGAGACATAGAGACACAGTGTGAGCAGGGGAAGGGCAGAGAGAGAGGGAGACACAGAATCTGAAGCAGGCTCCAGGCTCTGAGCCGTCAGCACAGAGCCCGACGCAGGGCTTGAACCCACAGACCGTGCTGAGATCATGACCTGAGCTGCAGTCAGCCACTTAACCGACTCAAGAAAATGATTTTTAAGCCTACAAATGGATGGGCACTGAACCACAGTGACAAAATATTAAATATGCTTGAATACAGAACATGAAGCTTTTATAATGGTTTATAGACAGATATACTAAAATCAGAAAAAATAGTTTAATTATTCGTTAACACCACATGGCAAATATAAATGCATGAATGCATGTCCCCAGTTTACAATGGCTGTGGGCTTTATCCGTTGGGATGCGTCGTCTCAGACACTCACCGTGGGATCCCTACAACTGAGCACGAAAGTAAGGGTGGGTCCAAGTGTGCGTCCATGGAAGAAGAGACAAAGAAGATGCACCATATATAGAAAATGGAATATTACTCAGCCATGAAAAAGGATGCAACCCTGCCATTTGCAACAACATGGATGGAACTAGAGGGTGTAATGCATTCTAAGTGAAATAAGTCAGTCGGAGTAAGAGAAATACCATACGATTTCACTCACAGGTGGAATTTGACAAACAAGCCAATGAAACAAAGAAAAAAAGAGGCAAATGAGAAATAGACTTTTAAATATAGAGAACAAAGTGATAGTTGCCAGAGGGGAGGTGGAGGGAGATGGGTAAAATAGGAAGGGAGTGAAGGAGAGTACCGAGTAATGTGTGGGATAGTTGAAACATTATACTGTACGCTAAAAACTAATATAACATGATATATTGATTATACATGAATTATAAAGGAAAATAAATAAAGAATGCAGGGGTCGGGATTAACGTCATTCCTAACATAGGAACCAAGTGTGGAATAAAAACCACTGGGTTCTGGAGCTCTGGCCCCAACCCTTTGCACCGTCCTGCACAGACTGTGTGTCTTGACAATTAAGGGGTGAAAAGAAAAAATAAATCAACGGTGGGGAAAGAAAAGCAACCAGACATGCAATAAATCAGAGAGTGGAGATACAAAGCCAAGATCCGAGCATGAGGCACAGAAGTACTGGGACAGATACTCCCTGAAAGAGAAAGAGGCGAGGTCAACACGAAAATAGGGTGTATTCGTTTCCTGGATCTTCTGTAACAAACTTTCACAAATGGGATAGCTTGCACACAGAAATGCCTTCTCTCACAGGCGTGGCGTGGCGTCTATGTCTGGAAGGTATGTGTCTTTAGGACCGTATTCCCTGCGATCACCGGGAGAGAACCCTTCCTCCCCTCCCTGCTAGCCGACCTTGGCCAACGGCGGCTTCACACCCATCTCTGTCTCTGTCACCACAAGACGGTTTCCCTGTGTGTCTCCTTTACCACATGGAAGTCTCCACTCCGTGTCTATCTCTGGGTGTGTCTCCTCTTCTTATGAAGACACCGCACACCCTGGGCTAAGAGCTCACCCTACTTCTCTGCTATGACCTCATCTTCATGGACAGTCATTCGTTCTCATGACATACGCCAAGACCCTATGTCCAAATAAGATCAAAGTCTCAGCCACCAGTGTTTGAAGACACCAACTTTAGGGTTCAACCCACAACATAAACAATAGTAAAGAATGCTGTTACGGATACCTAGGCAGCCAGCCATGATGGCTTGAGATGTTTGCACACAAGAAGAATGTAGAAAGTCACACCCACGTTACAGGGAAAGTCTGAAATCAAGAATAAACAACAACAAACAAAAAAGAAATACCATTCTTTCTACTGTGACGGTAAGATGTCCTCATGCAATAATCTTTTCAGTTGTTCCCCGAAAACATGTAGAATGACACTGGTTTCTGTTTATTGTACTTTATTCCCTCTCCGTCTCCCAGTCATTAATGTGGTTAAATCGACGGCCAGTTCCCTACACAAGACAAGGGCGCCCACTCTGCCATTTGCTGCTTTCTCATGAGCCGCAAATGGAGATTTGCACACTTGGTACTGAATGATTATGCAAGTTCCTGCTGGCACTTAACAGCTCATCAATAACGTGTCAGGAATAACTTGTCAGGAAGTTACCACGAGCCTGTTGGAGAAGCGGGAGATTTTCATTTCACCCTTCAGCACTTCTGAGAATGGCATGTTTACGAGTTAGTCCAGTATCAGATACACAATAAATTAGGGCTTACGTAGACCAGCATGCGTATTTGTTAATTATAGGTTAAAAAAAATAAAGAGGCATTTTCCTTAGAAGATATCAGAAAACACACAAAAGACATAAAACCAATGAATTACTCAAGAAAAAAGCTGAGGAGCACGAATATAAGAAATCCTGAATAAAAGATCACAACCTTGGGAAAGTTCTCTCCGCTTCTTAAAGCAGCAAGTCAGAGAAGCCAGATATTTCTCTCTACACATCTGAGGGATTTTTTTTTTCAGTAACGCGAGTCAGGCCAGGATACTTTGACAATTGCTACGGTTGGGGGTCAGGCGTGCCCCCGGCATCCCACCCACTCCCTCAATCCTATCTCGTCCATTAACCTTCTGTATTGAACGTTTTCCGAGTATCAGTGACCACTCCACCACAACTGAACTGATAAGCCATTGGAGTGTGAACTGCTTCTAATGATATAAAAACACCTGCTGAACCCAAGTCCTTATCTGCTTCACAATGACAACTTCTCAGTGTGCGAACTTTTCCAATAAAACACATCGTGGGTCCAGCCCTGGGATAAGATACAAAAGGCAGCAGAGAGAGAAGGAAAAGTGTTGGAAGGCTGATGAGATCAGCTCTCCAGGTGGAAACTGAGGTTGACTTTGATATGAAATAAAGGTAGGGGCCCGCGGCTGGTTTAGTTGTCGGAGCGTGTAACTCTTGGTCTCACGGTTGTGAGTTCCATCCTCGCGTTGGGTGTAGAGATTACTTAAAACTAAAAGCCTTAAACAAGAGAGAGAGAGAGAGAGAGACACTGATAGTGGATATGTCCAACAACAGAACTATGGTTTGCAATAATTATTTTATATTTATTCTACTATGCCATTTTCTGTTTTGGATTTCTTCTAGAAGGAGATGAGAGAGAGCGGAGCTTAGCAATGAAACTGAGGAAGATGGGAAGGAAAATTACAGTGTTTTTCCTGAAATTAGTAGCCTGAAAAGGAATATAGGCCTAGAAATTAGATTTTATTTATTTCTGTAAATAAATGGGTCAGAATTTGGAAATCAACAATGACTATACTAGTCTGTGTAGAGTCTTCCAAAGAAGTAAAAAAAAAAATTAGGAAAGTCTTGTTTATTTTCAGACAATCAGTATGGGGTCAAAATGCCAACTGAACTTTTCATTTTAATGTTTATTTTGCCTAATAGTGTACATTTTACAGAAAGAATCATATATTCTATAACGGTTGGCCTATTTTAAGTATGAATCAAATGGCAAATTTTTTTTAATGTTTATTTATTTTTGAGGGTGGGGGGGAGGCAGAGAGAGAGAGAGAGAGGCACAGAATCGGAACCAGACTCCGTGCTCTGAGCTGTCAGCACAGAGCCCGATTTGAGGCATGGGCTGTGAGATCATGACCGGAGCCAAAGTTGGACGCTTAACAGACCGAGCCCCCCAGGCGCCCCCAAATGGCAAATATTTGATGCTGTGTCGGTATCGCCGTGCAGCACCCTCAAAAAGGAAAGCAGTCATCCAAACATTCAAAAACAAAAGCACTGAAAAAAAAAATTGTGCAAAGTTTACATATTCGAAAATCAATCTGTCTTCCATAATTTGAATTTGTGGCGTCTAAGATAAAAACGGTAGCCTCCAAGAACAACCCCACGCAAATGCCAAAGGTGATGCTTTGTCCCTGCCGAGGAAATTTTAAAAAGCGTTGCTCGTGAAAAAGAAGTTTTTAAAAAATTAAATAAAACGAAAAGGTCAGCTCTTCATAAATAAGCTGTGAGTCGTTTTATGGCTTTGGACGTTTAATTTGACACAGTAAAAGTATCTTACGAACTGCAAATCTAAGCATCGCGAATGTTAAATATAGTGGGGTGCCATCGGACATCTGCATTTGGGGTGCAGCAGGTGATTTCCGGTTGACGGATCCTCAAGTGTCCCATTTAGTCTCGTAGTTTGAACCTTCACGCACAGGTGCCCACCTGCCCCAGTGTACGGCGGAGTTCTGCGAGACCACAGCGTCAGGCCCGGGATTGTGATATTTGGATAACTGTCCCGAGTGAATTGAGTTTTAGGTCACTTTACAGAACGTCTTCCACACGAAAGTCCATCTAGCACATTTCTGTTCAAACCAGGGCCAAAGGTACTACAGGCAACTTGTCCGTTTCTCATTAAGGAAAAACAAAAACCAACAGCTGATACTTTTCAGTAGCAGAACTTATGCCAAGCAGAAGCAAAGTGCCCTTTATAGGAGCGAATGCTTTATTTGAGCTTTTTTAAGTGAGGCATAAAAATTCCTGCTGTAAGACCACCTTTCATCTTTATAATGCTGTGGAATTTACATAGTGCTTTTCATGCGTTTTCTCTTTTTATTCTTGCGGTGAAAAAAAAATTTGAGAGGAGGATAAGCATTATTAGCTCATTTTATAGAGAGAAGGAAATATAGCCCCAAATCATTATGTGACTTTGCAGCTGAATGTGAAGCTAGAGGAAGAAGCCAGGTTTTCTGAAGCCGTGATTCTCTTTACTAATCTTTGGTCCCACTAACAAAACAACCCCCAGGTGTATCTCCCACGTTGGGCTGACTTCTTGGACAGAAGTCCTGAATTTTATCTCCTGCTCTGTTACCTGCTGCATGACCCTAGGTGAACATTCCCTCGGGCAAGAACATGTCACTCTCTGATGCCATGGAGATGCTGGGATGGTCTGTGTGGAGAAGTGATGCTTAGCACAGAATTTTCATCAGAGAGAGAGAGATATATGCTGGCTCATGGCTTCTCCCTCTGTCTGACATCATTGATATTGCTTGGATCTCCTGGGACCTATAAGTGCGTGGCATGAAAGTAAACCACAGTATGAGAAAATCGCAGCCCCCGAAATGATGGAGCAATGACGTGTGTTCTGAAGATGTGAACTGGTATCGAAACCATGAGTGCAAAGGTTCTAACCACAGAACGTCTCATGAGAGGCAACCAAGTTGTAATTATTCTGACCCAAGCTTTCACGCCAGTGACTGGTTCTCCCAAGAGCCTTTCCCGGGAGATGAAAATTCTCTCCTTTAGAATAATGGATGAGTGTCACAATCGACTGAGAAAGTGTCTCAAGCCACAGGCAAACACACACGCACACACCAATGTGGCCGCTGCTCCATCTCAGACCGTGTCAGGAGGCAACCACAGAGGAAATGACACTGGGGAGGAGACATCTGTGTACTTAAAAAAACATACCCAAAACATCCAATTTTCCTTCCTTTTCCTTGGCGTGTTGACGAATGAGTCCTTATATAGATTGATCCCACTCAATGGATAATCTTCTCAGAAAAGGGGCCAGTCAGGAAAATACATCCTGGAAGTAATTCAGAATATTGTAGAGAGAGCAGGAATAAAATTGGAAGTGTGCAGACCGTTCACAGACGATAGTTTGCAGCCTTGAAAAACTGGTGTTCCCACCAACGGCGAC
>JAINVK010000159.1:0-90255 GCA_030068075.1 Paguma larvata
CGCGGGGTGCTGGTGGCAGAAGTGTCTGTAACAGCTGAAGACTGGGAACAGTGCGAATGCCCATCCACGGGTCATAGACAAATAAGCCAGGGCTGTGATTCAACAAGGAGCATGAGTGAGCTGGACGCTCAGGGAAACCTTGACCAGCTTGAGTGTGAAAGTCAAGTCACAGAAGAGGATGTCTGACCAGATGCCAGGCAAGGAAAGAGAAGGCAACAACACCGGGAGGTGTGACCCCGAGGGAACCTGTCTGCCATCTGACCGGTGGAGAGGCTGTCCACATGGCCCCAGGCCCATGACAGGACGGGTGCAAGGTGGTGAGACCCAGAGGGGCTGGCGCTCCGTTTCGAGCGGTGGCAGCACTGCCCCGGTACAGTGACTAAGCCCAGGTAGCAAAGGAAAGGGGAAGGATCTGTAGAAGAAGACTGACTCCGGGCCAGACAGAGGTCTCTGGCGAGGCACAACACCCATGCTGCCCTCGGGGCCAAGAGAGCAAATGACTCAGAGCTCATTAGGCTGGTGAGGGCGCAGAGGGCAGGGGACACCTCCAGCGCTTCACTCGCAGCCCACTGGCTCTCCTGTACACACCCTCAGGTAGAGACCCCAATTCTGTCCTTCCACTGAGGCCCAGAGAAGGGGCAAGGACTTGCTCAAGGACACATGGTAAGACACAGGCCCAAGGGGTTGAGCTCTATGTAGCAGAAGCCCATTCTTGGGATTGGGAATTGGAGTGAGAGAAACAGGAAAGTCCTTGACACCTTCCTTGGGGCAGGCCCCTGGCACTGGGGCCGCAACGCACCTTGGCCCGTCGTGGGCCCACAGCGGCCACGGCCTCCGCGCGAGCGTGGGGACTGCTGACCCCCGGTTGGGGTGGTGTGTGTGAACGCTCATGTGTGCAGGCGGCGTCTGTTCCACGTAATCGCACCTGGACGAAGTGCTTCTCGTCTAGCTGGGACAGGACCAGTTCTGGGTGGGGTGGTGGAGGGGGTGGAAACAGGTGAAGAAGCCCCAGAACGCCCCCCCACCCCATCCCTCTTCCCACCCATGCGAGAACGCAGCGCTGATGGGCGCATCTCGGGCCTGTCCAGCCGCTCTCCGGTGGGCACCCGGGGACGTGGACCCCTCGCCAGGCTGACCTCCCCCTCCCCTCCCCCCGAAAGCACGTTCCCGGAGGGGCGGGCGATGGGCAGGGTTGGGTCTAGGATGGGGGCACTGGCTCTCGGGTCCCCAGGGTCCCCACCTGTGCCAGCGCCCCCTCGGGGGCGGGGGAAAGAGCAGATGACGTCACGCGCGGTCCCGGGGTGCCCGCGGCGGTGGCCACGGCCCGGCCGCGTGACCCGCGCGCGCCAATGGCCCGGCGGTCTCCGGGGCGACGCGGAGGGTCCGCGCTCCGCCACCACTGCGCCCCCGCCCCGAGTCCGCACTGCAGAGAGTGGTGGCGAGCAGGCGCCGGCGCGCTAGCCCACGTGCCGCGCTGAGAGAGGGACAGGGAGAGAAGGAAGGAAAGGGAGTGAGAGAGAGCCCCGAAAGAGGGGCGCACGACCCCGCCGCCACTCCGCGCAGCCCCTGCGCCCCTCCTGCTGGGACCTCGACCAGGAAAGACCCCGACCCAGAGGAAGGTACCAGACCCGGGGAGGGTGCGCTCGGCCCTCCGGGAGACCCGGCCGCCCTCCGCCCGCCCCAGTAGGACTGCGGCAGGCAGCCCGCGGGGGCGAGAGGGACGCGGTGGGGGGGGGCGGTGGCTCTGGCGGGCCGGCGGAAGGCGGGGCAAGGGTCGAGCCTGGGCTGCAGAGGCGCCGCCCCGGGGGAGGAGGGTCACCTGGGGGTGAGCGGGGGCGGGGTGCGGGCCTTAACCTCGCTCTCGTCTCCTTCGTATTCACAGGCTGTGGAGTCCCGGGCGGTTCTCTCCGAGTACTAGGCTCCCTCCCTAACTCACCCCCCCCACCCCCCCGCGCCCCAGTGCCACCCTGGTCCGCGCCGGGAACCGTTTCCTGCGCCTGGTATTAGCCCCGCGCCGGCGGAAATTGCGCGCGATGGCGGTGACAATGCTGCAGGACTGGTGCAGGTGGATGGGCGTCAGCGCTCGAAGGGGTCTGCTCATTCTGGGCATCCCGGAGGACTGTGATGAAGCCGAACTCCAAGAGTCTCTGGAGGCCGCCCTGTGGCCCATGGGCCACTTCACCGTGCTGGGCAAAGTATTTCGAGAGGAGGATAATGCCACTGCAGCCCTGGTCGAGCTTGACCGGGAAGTCAACTATGCTTTGGTCCCCAGGGAAATCCCGGGCGGGGGTCCCTGGAACGTAGTCTTTGTGCCCCGTTGCTCAGGCGAGGAGTTTCTCAGTCGCGTGTTCCACTTCTTGGAGCAACAGGGGCAGACGGTGGAGAGTGTGGCTGGGGCCCTGGGGCTGGGACTGCGCCGGGTGTGCTGGCTCCGATCGGTCAGTCAGGCAGTCCAGCCCTGGGTGGAGACCATGCGGTACCAGCGCCTGGGCGTGTTTTCTGGGAGGGATCAGCCGGCCCCGGGGGAGGAGTCTTTTGAGGCCTGGCTAGACCACACCAGATATGCTACTTGTCTGGCAGGGGGTCTCAGAAAGGGAGAAGAGGAGGCGCCTCATGGAAGGCCTTCGAGGGACAGCCCTGCAGCTCGTGCATGGGCTCCTGGCAGAGAACCCTGCCAGGACGGACCCAGGACTGCCTGGCGGCCCTGATCCAGGTGTTTGGAGACAACGAGTCCCAGGCGACCATCCGGGTGAAGTGCTTGACAGCTCAGCAACAGTCAGGCGAGCGACTCTCTGCTTTCGTGTTGAGGCTGGAAGTCCTGCTGCAGAAAGCCATTGAGAAGGGGGCCTTGGCCAGAGCCTCAGCTGACCATGTGCGCCTGAGGCAGGTGCTGACCAGGGCCAACCTTATTGAGCCGCTAGATGAAGCTCTGAGGAAGTTGAGAATGGTTGGGAGGTCTCCAAGTTTCCTAGAGATGCTGGGGCTTGTTCGGGAGTCTGAGGCATGGGAGGCCAGTCTAGCCAGGAATGAGAGAGCCCAGGCAGAGGAAGGGGCTGGTGCCCTGGCCAGTGCCCAGGCTGATGCAGGACCAATGCTAAGACGGAGGATGACAAGTTGGAGGAGAAGGAGCAGGAGGACCGGGAGTCTGAGGAGGAGGACAGTGACAACCATGGTGCTGTTCCTGTGGAACTAGGTCAGGCAAGACCCTCAGAGGCCCCTGGGGGCCCCACCCCTGCCCAGATGGGCAGCACTTCCAGGGAGGGCCCAGGAGGTCCTGGCTGTGAGCCAGAGGGCCTCGCCCAGGCAGGAGAGCAGGAGGCTGGGGAGCCCCTGCAGGAGGGGCTCAAGCCCATCCCAGAGGAGTCGGGAAATGAGGACGTGGCTGGGGAGATGAGCCCCCCCAAGTCCTCCTCGGGCAAATAGGCTCAGAAGGCCCAGGGCCCCCCTCTCCTCTCAGGCAGCAGAGCTCTGGAGGCAGGGGGAGGCCACGCCAGGGCAGCAGCCTCACCCCACATGTGGAGCAAGGTCGAGGGAAGGGCCCACCCAGCCCAAGCCAAGCCCCCGGGCACTCCACCACCCTCAAGGGGACCAGACCACCACCATCAGCCCTTCCAACAGACCGGGATGACCATACTTGACGCAAAATGGGGCAGGGTGAGGTGCCCCCTCCCATGGCAGCTCCACACCCAGCCCCAGCCCCAGCCCCAAACCCTTCCAGTTCAGGCAGCCAGCCTGGGAAGCACCCCTGAGTGGCTGGCCCTAGCCTAGGTGAGGGGCACCTCAAAATGTCTGCCACCCACACTGGCCTGGGAGATGTTAGGGGCCGTCTCAAGGGTGCCAGCCCCTCAGGCCTCCCAAGAGGGGGCCCTCATTCACTGACCCCTGGAGCACGTTTCTCCATGTTCTGGGAAACCCATTTGTGTCTCTGTAGGCCCCTTAGTGACTCCCGTGTCAAGTTGCACCCCCCCAGTCCCCCTGCACGCACCCTAGTTACCATTCCCGTGCAGAGCCTTGAGGTGTGCAAGAGCCCACGGTGCGTGTTCTGGCCTAACACAGCAGCCACCTCTCAGCCTGGTGCGTGCCACGAGCTTCAGTGCGAGCCCAGGCTCTCTGCTCGCTCTCGTCCAGTGTTGTGAGCTCAACCTCTGCTTTCTCGGTGTAGATTTAGGCCAACCGCTGCTTGTTCTTGTGGAGATGTGTGTGTGTTCTTATCTGAGCAGCCACCCCCACCACCCGGAGACCTCTCGAGCCCAGTTCCAGGAGACGGCGGGAAGGACGGAGGAGGTGGAGGCTGGTGCTCAGCCCGTGACCTCAGGAAGGAAGGACTGGACCAAGGACAGAGGTGGCCTGCGGAAGTCTCCACGGAAACCGTGCTCTGATGTGCCACTCTCTTGTCACTCGTGACTCAGTTTCTTCGGCTTGTCTGAGTGTCCCCTGCTGCGTTTTCCAGCATCCTGTGACTGTCCTGTGCAGGCCATAGGGCAGGACCAGGCCCCAGCATGTCGGCCAGAGGGGAGGATGCCCTGGAGTGAGGGACCACGGCCAGCGTCCATCATCCTGGCCAGAGGCCGATCATAGGGCCCTCAGGAAGGGAGACTATGGCAGGAGGGCCACGGTGTTGGGGGGAACAGAGGCACCTCGTTTGGGACCCCAAGAGGAGGGGGGCCGTGACCTGTGGGCTGTAGTGGTCGTTAGACGTTCCTTTCTGTGTTGTCATTCCCTCCCTTCAATGGTTTCAGTAAACGTTTCTGTCCAATAAAGTTCATTGAATGTTTCAGCTGAGTCTTGCCTCCGCTGTGGGAAGTTGAGGGAAGGGTCACCTGGGGTCGGGAGAGGGAGCCAGAAAAAAGAGTCTTGTTCAGCCCACGGGAGGCTTCTCCAGTGACAGGGTAGGGTAGGCACTTTGACAGGAAAACTAGGATATGATCAGGGCCTTTCTTGTATTTTATAGGTGAGTTATAAAGTTTTGGGGTTCCATCGGTCCTCATCTTGGGATGGTCCTGTTTCCTCTTTGCCTTTTGAAATCTGAGAGGTTTTTCATAGTTTTCTCCTTTACTGGGGGGAAGTGTGCACTGGAATTCAGTTGCTGGGATTGAATATTGTTTCAGGTCTGTGATGCATGGAGCGGGGCCATGCAACAAAGAACTGTCTTGTCCCAAAGGGTTTTAACATCCTCGGTGAGAAAGCCAAATTAGGCTGATGGGGTTTTAATTTTTTTTTAAGTGTTTATTTCAATTCTAGTTAATTAACATACAGTGTTATGTTTGTTTCAGGTGTACAATATAGTGATTCAACACTTCCATACATCACCCGGTGCTCTTCAGAAGGGCCCTCCTTAGTCCCCATCATCTATTTCACTCATCACCCACCCACCTCCCCTCTGGTAGCCATCGGTTTGTTCTCTATAAATAAGAGTTCGTTTCTTGGTTTCTCGTGGAATACCACTTGACAATCAAAAACAATGAAATCTTTCCATTTGCAACAACGTGGATGGAACTAGAATGGATTATGCTAATTGAAATAAATCAGGCAGAGAAAGACAAAAAAAGTCATAGGATTTCTCTCATATGTGGAGTTTAAGAAACACAACAGATGAACATAGGGGAAGGGAAGGAAAGTAAGATAAAAACAGGGTGGCAACAATGGTGTGGTACTGGGGTATGTTCAGGGTTGCATCCAAGAGAGGTTGTGTGACTGGAACTTGGCACAAGCTGTGGCTAGTGAGGCACCTAGAAAACTCAGGGAGTCCCAGTAATAATTAGGTTTGGCTTTGAAGAGAGGAGGTTGGTCATCCGGTAGTAACTGAGGCTCCAGAATCTGTGGAAGGGCTGCATGGCTCAGGGCATCCACCATCTCAAAGAGTTAATGTGTGTAATCCCAGAACCAACCAGTCACGGAATATCCTAGTCATGATGTTGTATACCCATACCAGGAGCTGCATGCTGGAGTCTGTGGTGAGGGGATATCCCATCCTATTGTGATCATCATCCTACCGCTGGAAACCACCAGGAGGCCATCCTCCATCTTGTCTTCGAAAGGCACTTGGGAATATGGGGTATGGATGGCCAAGGGATGAAGGGTAGGACAGGCTGGTTTCCACATTCTTCATGCCCTGTGTAGCAGGTGCCATTGAATACACTCTCATGGATGTTGACTACAGTACAGTATTAATAAACTCTTGTCATCTCCTGTATTTAATAGAATTGGCTGGAAGGCAGCAGAGGAAAGGTTCTCTATCTGCAGGCAGCGTGACCTAGAATGAAGCAAAGCATTCCTAAGCTTACTCATGTATGGAAAAGCAAAGGACTGTCCATGGGTGCTTTGAAGTGAAAAAAATACACTAGTGTCAGTGATGGGCACCTTCCAACATTCTGAAAAATCACTGATTTTGCCAAACACCGCAGCCTGAGACCTATCATCTGAGCATGAGAGACGATCACCCACAATCCTTCAGCAGGAGAGAGAGATAGAGAGAGAGAGAGAGAGACAGAGAATCATCAGCTGAGTTGTGATCATGTGACGTTCGGTGGCACGTACTACTCGTATTTTGAGACATCACTCCTTTATCAAGTTAAATTTATTTGAAATATTTGCTTGTCTTGTGGAACACCTCCACGACGAATTAGTCACATTCAAGATTTTGCTACACACACACACACACACACACACACACACACACCACATCTTATACTGATACAGGTTTTAAACAAAAAACCCAAATGTCTTTTCATTTCAGCTTCTAAGTTTGACAATCTCATTATGGAACAAAAATAAAAAACTTACTGAGAGGAGGAGGCAACATGGCGGAGGAGTAGGGGGCTCCAGTATTTCGCTTGCCCTTTAAAGGGGGACGACTGAAACATTGTCTCTCTCTCAACTACAAAAAATCGGGGGGAAAAGGTGCTAGAGCTGACAAGAAACTAAGGCGAACACAGACACGGCCCAACTGAACTCCCTTTTTCTGGAATAACCAGGCCGTATAAGTTCATCTAGACGACATCGATCTTTATTCCTTTTCCCTCGCACCTGTCCTATTCTGAATTCTATCAGTCTGGATTAAACCCTTTAGTCGCTCTACCTGGGCAAAGTCCATTTCCTTCTTCTCCCTGCACAGTCATTATTCTGTCTATAATTGCTCTGCCACCAGCACACTACATACCCTGTCCTTAACGTGTAGCTGTACTTCAGGACATTGCCCTCAGAGAGTCCACTTGTTATTTTTTTTCTGTTGTGAACTGCTTGTCTGGACCATTTGTCGGTACGTTTGAGTATTTCTGTGTTCTGTGTGTCTGTCAGTTTTCCTTTCCAGGGCAACTTCAAGAAACAACCATAACACATCCAGCCAAAATGACGAGACGGAGAATTCTCCTCAAAAGAGTCTACAAGAAGCAGTGACAGCTCAAGAATTAATGAAAGAGATATAAGCAACATAACAGAACTTGAATATAGAATGTTAATCATAAAACTAATTGCTGGCTTGAAAAAAGCTTAGATGAATGCAAGGGGTCCTACGAGGCAAAGTTCAAAGACCTTAAAAACGGTCAGGAAGAATTAAAGAAGACATTGGAAGAAATACAGGGGAAACTGGAAGCAACCACAGCACGGATTGAAGAGGTAGAGGAAAGAGTTAGTGCATTAGAAGACAAAATCATTGAAAAGAGGAAGCAGATAAAAAGAGAGAGAAGCTGATCCAGGAACAGGAAGAGAATTCGAGAGCTGAGCGATGCAGTCAAAAGAAACAATATCCGTATCATAGGAGTTCCAGAGGAAGAAGAGAGAGAGAAAGGAGTCGAAGGGGTTCTGGAACAAATCATTGCTGAGAACTTCCTCAACATGAGAAGGAAACGGGCATGGAAATCCAAGAGGCACAGAGAACTCCCCTCAGACGGTAACTTGATTAGACCTTCTGCACGGCACATCATAGTGAAGCTGGCAAATACAAAGATAGGGAGAGAATCCTGAAAGCAGCTAGGGACAAAAGAACCCTAACATACAAAGGAGACCTATAAGGGTAGTAGCAGTCTTATCTACGGAAACTTGGCAAGCCAGAAAGGAATGGCAGGACATCTTCAATGTGATGAGCAAGAAGGACATGCAACCAAGATTCTGTATCCGGCTAGCCTGTCATTCAGAATAGAAGGAGAGATCAAGGTTTTTCCCAACAAACAAAAACTGAAAGAATTTATCACAAATAAGCCAGCACTGCAAGAGATCCTGAGGGCATTCTATGAAAACAAGGAGGCAAAGATACAAACTACCAGACACAGCCTTACAAACATGAACTTACAGATAATACAGTGACTGTAAGCCATATTTTTCAATATTAACACTGAATGTAAATGGACTAAATGCGCAATCAAAAGACAACGGATAACAGAATGGATTAAAAAACAAGACCCATCTATTTGCTGTCTTCAAGAAACTCATTCTTAAACCTGAAGACACCTTCAGATTGAAAGTGAGGGGATGGAGAACTATCTACCATGCTACTGGAAGTCAGAAGAAAGCCGGAGTAGCCACACTTATATCAGACAAATTAGACTTAAAATGAACGATGTAATAAGAGATGAGGAAGGACATTATATAATAGTCTCAGGGACCATCCAGCAGGAAGAGCTAACAATTGTAAATATCTACGCACCGAATTCAGGGGCACCCAATTTGTAAAACAACTAATTACAAACATTAGCAACCTCATCGATAAAATGTCCTAATAGTAGGGATCTCAACACTCCACTCTCAGCATTGGATAGATCAACAAAACAGAAAATCTCCGCAGAAACAATAGCCCTGAATGACACATTAGGACAGATGGGCCTCACAGACATCTTTAGGGTCCTTCATCCAGAAGCAAAGGAATTTACATTCTTCTCATCTGCACACGGTACATTTTCCCAAGATAGACCACATTCTGGGGCACAGGGAAGCTCTGAATAAATATAAAGAATTGAGATCATACCGTGTACAGTGTCAGACCACAATGCTTTGAAAACTTGAAATCAACCACAGGAGAAAGCCTGGAAAATATCCAAGAACATGGCGGCTAAGAATAACCTACTAAAAGATGACTGGGTCAACCAAGCCATCAGAGAAGAAATTAAAAATACATGGAAACAAATGAAAATGAAAATACAACAATCCAAACGCTCTGGGATGCAGCAAAGGCAGTCCTGAGAGGGAAATATATTGCAATCCAGGCCCATCTCAAGAAACAAGAAAAATCAATAACACAAATTCTAACAGCACGCCTAAAGGAACTAGAAGCAGATCAACTAAAACAACCAAGCCCAGCAGAAAGAGAGAAATAACAAAGATCAGAGCTCAAATTAACCATATGGAGACAGAAAAGGTAGTGGAACAGATCAATGAAACCAAAAGCTGGTTCTTTGAAAAAATAAACAAAATAGACAAACCTCTAGCCAGGCTTCTCAAAAAGAAAAGAGAGAGAACTCAAATAAATAAAATCGTGAATGAAAAGGGAGAAATTACAACCAATCCCCTCAGAGATACAAGCAATCATCAGAGATACCTATGAAAAATTATATGCCACCAAACTTGGCAATCTGGAAGAAAATGGACAGCTTCCTAAATAGCCACACGCTACCAAAACTCAAACGGGAAGAAATAGAAAATTTGAACAGACCCATAACTAGTGAAGAAATAGAATCAGTATTAAAAACCTCCCAGCAAATAAAAGCCCCTGGACCAGATGGCTTTCTGCGGAATTTTACCTGACATTTAAAACAGAGTTAATTCCTATCCTCCTCAAGCTGTTCCAAAAAATTGAAACGGAAGGAAAACTCCGGACTCATTCTATGAAGCCAGCATCACTTTGATTCCCAACCAGATAGAGACCCAGCAAAGAAAGAAAATTACAGGCCAATATCCCTGATGAATATGGATGCAAAAATTCTCAACAAGATACTAGCAAATCGAATCCAACAGCATATAAAGAGAATTATCCACCATGATCAAGTAGGATTCATCCCTGGGTTGCAGGGCTGGTTCAATATTCGCAAATCAATCAACGTGATACATCACATCAACAAAAGAAAAGATAAGAACCATATGATCCTGTCAATAGATGCAGAAAAAGCATTTGACAAAATACAGCATCCTTTCTTAATAAAAACTCTCAAGAAAGTCGGGATAGAAGGAACATACTTAAACATCATAAAAGCCATATATGAAAAACCCACAGCTAATATCATCCTCAATGGGAAAATTGAAAGCCTTCCCCCTGAGATCAGAACACGACAGGGGTGTCCACTCTCGCCACTGCTATTTAACATAGTGCTGGAAGTCTTAGCATCAGCAATCAGACAACAAAACAAAATAAAAGGCATCAAGATTGGCAAGGAGGAAGTCAAACTTTCACTTTTTGCAGATGACATGATACTTTACATGGAAAACCCGACAGAATCCACCAAAAGCCTACTAGAACTGATTCATGATTTCAGCAAGTTGCAGGATACAAAATCAATGTACAGAAATCGGTGGCATTTCTATACACCAACAATGAAGCAGCAGAAAGAGAAATAAAGAAGCTAATCCCTTTCACAATTGCACCAAAAACCATAAAATACTTAGGAATAAACCTAACCAAAGATGTGAAAGACCTCTACACTGAAAACTATAAAAAACTTATGAAGGAAATTGAGGAAGACACAAGGAAATGGAAAAACATCCCATGCTCATGGATTGGAAGAATAAATATCGTCAAAATGGCAATACTACCCAAAGCAATCTACACATTCAATGCAATCCCAATCAAAATTGCACCAGCATTCTTCTCAAAGCTAGAGCAAACAATCCTAAAATTTGTATGGAACCACAAAAGACCTCGAATAGCCAAAATAATACTGAAGAATAAAACCAAGGCGGGAGGCATCACAATCCCAGACTTTAACCTCTACTACAAAGCGGTGGTCATCAAGACTGTATGGTATTGGCACAAAAACAGACGCATAGACCAATGGAATAGAATAGAAAACTCAGAAATGGACCCGCAAGTATATGGCCAACTAATCTTTGACAAAGCGGGAAAATGTATCCAATGGAAAAAAGACAGCCTTTTTAACAAATGGTGCTGGGAGAATTGGACAGCAACATGCAAAAGAATGAAACTAGACCACTTTCTTACACCACTCACAAAAATAAATTCTAAATGGATAAAAGATCTGAATGTGAGGCAGGAAACCGTCAAAATCCTAGAGGAGAAAACAGGAAAAAGCCTCTTTGACCTAAGACGCACCAATTTCTTACTCGACACGTCTCCAAAGGCAAGAGAATTAAAAGCAAAGATGAACTATTGGGACCTCATCAAGATAAAAAGCTTCTGCACGGCAAAAGAAACAACCAACAAAACGAATAGGCAACCAACGGAATGGGAAAAAGATCATCGCAAATGACATATCGGATAAAGGACTAATATCTAAAATTTATAAAGAACTTACCAAACTCCAAACCCGAAAAACAAACAACCCAGTGAAGAAATGGGCGGAAGATATGAATAGACACTTCTCCAAAGGGGACATTCAGATGGCCAACAGACACATGAAACGATGCTCAATGTCACTCAGCATCAGGGAAATACAAATCAAAACTACACTGAGATACCACCTCACACCAGTCAGAGTGGCTAAATGAACAAATCAGGAAACTATAGATGCTGGCGAGGATGTGGAGAAGTAGGCACCCTCCTACACTGTTGGTGGGAATGCAAACTGGTGCAGCCACTCTGGAAAACGGTGTGGAGGTTCCTCAAAAAAATGAAAATAGAGCTACCCTATGACCCAGCAATAGCCCTGCTAGGAATCTACCCAAGAGACACAGGAATGCTGATGCATAGGAGCACGTGTACCCCAATGTTCATAGCAGCACTTTCGACAATAGCCAAATCATGGAAAGAGACCAAGTGCCCATCAACTGACGAATGGATAAAGAAGTTATGGTACTTATATACAATGGACTACTACGTGGCAATGAGAAAAATGAAATCTGGCCATGTGTAGCAGATGGATGGAACTGGAGGGTATTATGTTAAGTGAAATAAGTCAGTCAGAAAAAGACAGATACCATATGTTTCCACGAATAGGTGGACTTTGTGAAACTAAGCAAAAACCAGGGGGAGGGGAAGAGGGGAAAGAAAAAAAAGACACAGAGAGGGAGGGAGATAAAACATAAGAGACTCTCAAAGACTAAGAAAAAACTGAGGGTAAGGGGGATGAGGGAGGGGGGAGAGGGGGTGATGGGCATTAAAAAGGGCACATGATGGGATGAACACTGGGTGTTATATGTAAACCAATTTGAAAATAAACTATTATAACAAAAAATAAAAAAAAAATAAAAACGCTGCAGTTATAAAAAAAAAAATAAAGTCTATCTTGCCACTTGAAAAAAAAAAAAAATTACTGAGCAATGGAAAATCTCTAGGCTCTTACAGGTTTTGGGGGAG
Source organism: Paguma larvata (assembly GCA_030068075.1). Classification (NCBI taxonomy): domain Eukaryota; kingdom Metazoa; phylum Chordata; class Mammalia; order Carnivora; family Viverridae; genus Paguma; species Paguma larvata. The sequence goes on from JAINVK010000159.1 coordinate 12,458, forward strand.
GTTGGGCACAAATATTATAATATCACCTTCTCTGCAAACTACTTGGATACTTGAATATGATGTATCATGGGATAGAACTGTATGGCATCTTATGCAGGGCACGAATGTCTCAAACATGTAAAGATTGGGGTCCTCCCAAGAATTTCCTCCTGCTACACAGGGCATGAAGAATGTGGAAACCAGCCTGTCCTACCCTTCATCCCTTGGCCATCCATACCCCATATTCCCAAGTGCCTTTCGAAGACAAGATGGAGGATGGCCTCCTGGTGGTTTCCAGCGGTAGGATGATGATCACAATAGGATGGGATATCCCCTCACCACAGACTCCAGCATGCAGCTCCTGGTATGGGTATACAACATCATGACTAGGATATTCCGTGACTGGTTGGTTCTGGGATTACACACATTAACTCTTTGAGATGGTGGATGCCCTGAGCCATGCAGCCCTTCCACAGATTCTGGAGCCTCAGTTACTACCGGATGACCAACCTCCTCTCTTCAAAGCCAAACCTAATTATTACTGGGACTCCCTGAGTTTTCTAGGTGCCTCACTAGCCACAGCTTGTGCCAAGTTCCAGTCACACAACCTCTCTTGGATGCAACCCTGAACATACCCCAGTACCACACCATTGTTGCCACCCTGTTTTTATCTTACTTTCCTTCCCTTCCCTATGTTCATCTGTTGTGTTTCTTAAACTCCACATATGAGAGAAATCCTATGACTTTTTTTGTCTTTCTCTGCCTGATTTATTTCAATTAGCATAATCCATTCTAGTTCCATCCACGTTGTTGCAAATGGAAAGATTTCATTGTTTTTGATTGTCAAGTGGTATTCCACGAGAAACCAAGAAACGAACTCTTATTTATAGAGAACAAACCGATGGCTACCAGAGGGGAGGTGGGTGGGTGATGAGTGAAATAGATGATGGGGACTAAGGAGGGCCCTTCTGAAGAGCACCGGGTGATGTATGGAAGTGTTGAATCACTATATTGTACACCTGAAACAAACATAACACTGTATGTTAATTAACTAGAATTGAAATAAACACTTAAAAAAAAATTAAAACCCCATCAGCCTAATTTGGCTTTCTCACCGAGGATGTTAAAACCCTTTGGGACAAGACAGTTCTTTGTTGCATGGCCCCGCTCCATGCATCACAGACCTGAAACAATATTCAATCCCAGCAACTGAATTCCAGTGCACACTTCCCCCCAGTAAAGGAGAAAACTATGAAAAACCTCTCAGATTTCAAAAGGCAAAGAGGAAACAGGACCATCCCAAGATGAGGACCGATGGAACCCCAAAACTTTATAACTCACCTATAAAATACAAGAAAGGCCCTGATCATATCCTAGTTTTCCTGTCAAAGTGCCTACCCTACCCTGTCACTGGAGAAGCCTCCCGTGGGTGCTGAACAAGACTCTTTTTTCTGGCTCCCTCTCCCGACCCCAGGTGACCCTTCCCTCAACTTCCCACAGCGGAGGCAAGACTCAGCTGAAACATTCAATGAACTTTATTGGACAGAAACGTTTACTGAAACCATTGAAGGGAGGGAATGACAACACAGAAAGGAACGTCTAACGACCACTACAGCCCACAGGTCACGGCCCCCCTCCTCTTGGGGTCCCAAACGAGGTGCCTCTGTTCCCCCCAACACCGTGGCCCTCCTGCCATAGTCTCCCTTCCTGAGGGCCCTATGATCGGCCTCTGGCCAGGATGATGGACGCTGGCCGTGGTCCCTCACTCCAGGGCATCCTCCCCTCTGGCCGACATGCTGGGGCCTGGTCCTGCCCTATGGCCTGCACAGGACAGTCACAGGATGCTGGAAAACGCAGCAGGGGACACTCAGACAAGCCGAAGAAACTGAGTCACGAGTGACAAGAGAGTGGCACATCAGAGCACGGTTTCCGTGGAGACTTCCGCAGGCCACCTCTGTCCTTGGTCCAGTCCTTCCTTCCTGAGGTCACGGGCTGAGCACCAGCCTCCACCTCCTCCGTCCTTCCCGCCGTCTCCTGGAACTGGGCTCGAGAGGTCTCCGGGGTGGGTGGGGGTGGCTGCTCAGATAAGAACACACACACATCTCCACAAGAACAAGCAGCGGTTGGCCTAAATCTACACCGAGAAAGCAGAGGTTGAGCTCACAACACTGGACGAGAGCGAGCAGAGAGCCTGGGCTCGCACTGAAGCTCGTGGCACGCACCAGGCTGAGAGGTGGCTGCTGTGTTAGGCCAGAACACGCACCGTGGGCTCTTGCACACCTCAAGGCTCTGCACGGGAATGGTAACTAGTGTGCGTGTAGGGGGACTGGGGGGGGTGCAACTTGACACGGGAGTCACTAAGGGGCCTACAGAGACACAAATGGGTTTCCCAGAACATGGAGAAACGTGCTCCAGGGGTCAGTGAATGAGGGCCCCCTCTTGGGAGGCCTGAGGGGCTGGCACCCTTGAGACGGCCCCTAACATCTCCCAGGCCAGTGTGGGTGGCAGACATTTTGAGGTGCCCCTCACCTAGGCTAGGGCCAGCCACTCAGGGGTGCTTCCCAGGCTGGCTGCCTGAACTGGAAGGGTTTGGGGCTGGGGCTGGGGCTGGGTGTGGAGCTGCCATGGGAGGGGGCACCTCACCCTGCCCCATTTTGCGTCAAGTATGGTCATCCCGGTCTGTTGGAAGGGCTGATGGTGGTGGTCTGGTCCCCTTGAGGGTGGTGGAGTGCCCGGGGGCTTGGCTTGGGCTGGGTGGGCCCTTCCCTCGACCTTGCTCCACATGTGGGGTGAGGCTGCTGCCCTGGCGTGGCCTCCCCCTGCCTCCAGAGCTCTGCTGCCTGAGAGGAGAGGGGGGCCCTGGGCCTTCTGAGCCTATTTGCCCGAGGAGGACTTGGGGGGGCTCATCTCCCCAGCCACGTCCTCATTTCCCGACTCCTCTGGGATGGGCTTGAGCCCCTCCTGCAGGGGCTCCCCAGCCTCCTGCTCTCCTGCCTGGGCGAGGCCCTCTGGCTCACAGCCAGGACCTCCTGGGCCCTCCCTGGAAGTGCTGCCCATCTGGGCAGGGGTGGGGCCCCCAGGGGCCTCTGAGGGTCTTGCCTGACCTAGTTCCACAGGAACAGCACCATGGTTGTCACTGTCCTCCTCCTCAGACTCCCGGTCCTCCTGCTCCTTCTCCTCCAACTTGTCATCCTCCGTCTTAGCATTGGTCCTGGCATCAGCCTGGGCACTGGCCAGGGCACCAGCCCCTTCCTCTGCCTGGGCTCTCTCATTCCTGGCTAGACTGGCCTCCATGCCTCAGACTCCCGAACAAGCCCCAGCATCTCTAGGAAACTTGGAGACCTCCCAACCATTCTCAACTTCCTCAGAGCTTCATCTAGCGGCTCAATAAGGTTGGCCCTGGTCAGCACCTGCCTCAGGCGCACATGGTCAGCTGAGGCTCTGGCCAAGGCCCCCTTCTCAATGGCTTTCTGCAGCAGGACTTCCAGCCTCAACACGAAAGCAGAGAGTCGCTCGCCTGACTGTTGCTGAGCTGTCAAGCACTTCACCCGGATGGTCGCCTGGGACTCGTTGTCTCCAAACACCTGGATCAGGGCCGCCAGGCAGTCCTGGGCCGTCCTGGCAGGGTTCTCTGCCAGGAGCCCATGCACGAGCTGCAGGGCTGTCCCTCGAAGGCCTTCCATGAGGCGCCTCCTCTTCTCCCTTTCTGAGACCCCCTGCCAGACAAGTAGCATATCTGCGGTGTGGTCTAGCCAGGCCTCAAAAGACTCCTCCCCCGGGGCCGGCTGATCCCTCCCAGAAAACACGCCCAGGCGCTGGTACCGCATGGTCTCCACCCAGGGCTGGACTGCCTGACTGACCGATCGGAGCCAGCACACCCGGCGCAGTCCCAGCCCCAGGGCCCCAGCCACACTCTCCACCGTCTGCCCCTGTTGCTCCAAGAAGTGGAACACGCGACTGAGAAACTCCTCGCCTGAGCAACGGGGCACAAAGACTACGTTCCAGGGACCCCCAGTGCCCGGGATTTCCCTGGGGACCAAAGCATAGTTGACTTCCCGGTCAAGCTCGACCAGGGCTGCAGTGGCATTATCCTCCTCTCGAAATACTTTGCCCAGCACGGTGAAGTGGCCCATGGGCCACAGGGCGGCCTCCAGAGACTCTTGGAGTTCGGCTTCATCACAGTCCTCCGGGATGCCCAGAATGAGCAGACCCCTTCGAGCGCTGACGCCCATCCACCTGCACCAGTCCTGCAGCATTGTCACCGCCATCGCGCGCAATTTCCGCCGGCGCGGGGCTAATACCAGGCGCAGGAAACGGTTCCCGGCGCGGACCAGGGTGGCACTGGGGCGCGGGGGGGTGGGGGGGGTGAGTTAGGGAGGGAGCCTAGTACTCGGAGAGAACCGCCCGGGACTCCACAGCCTGTGAATACGAAGGAGACGAGAGCGAGGTTAAGGCCCGCACCCCGCCCCCGCTCACCCCCAGGTGACCCTCCTCCCCCGGGGCGGCGCCTCTGCAGCCCAGGCTCGACCCTTGCCCCGCCTTCCGCCGGCCCGCCAGAGCCACCGCCCCCTCCCCACCGCGTCCCTCTCGCCCCCGCGGGCTGCCTGCCGCAGTCCTACTGGGGCGGGCGGAGGGCGGCCGGGTCTCCCGGAGGGCCGAGCGCACCCTCCCCGGGTCTGGTACCTCCCTCTGGGTCGGGGTCTTTCCTGGTCGAGGTCCCAGCAGGAGGGGCGCAGGGGCTGCGCGGAGTGGCGGCGGGGTCGTGCGCCCCTCTTTTCGGGGCTCTCTCTCACTCCCTTTCCTTCCTTCTCTCCCTGTCCCTCTCTCAGCGCGGCACGTGGGCTAGCGCGCCGGCGCCTGCTCGCCACCCACTCTCTGCAGTGCGGACTCGGGCGGGGGCGCAGTGGTGGCGGAGCGCGGACCCTCCGCGTCGCCCCGGAGACCGCCGGGCCATTGGCGCGCGCGGGTCACGCGGCCGGGCTGTGGCCACCGCCGCGGGCACCCCGGGACCGCGCGTGACGTCATCTGCTCTTTCCCCCGCCCCCGAGGGGGCGCTGGCACAGGTGGGGACCCTGGGGACCCGAGAGCCAGTGCCCCCATCCTAGACCCAACCCTGCCCATCGCCCGCCCCTCCGGGAACGTGCTTTCGGGGGGGAGGGGAGGGGGAGGTCAGCCTGGCGAGGGGTCCACGTCCCCGGGTGCCCACCGGAGAGCGGCTGGACAGGCCCGAGATGCGCCCATCAGCGCTGCGTTCTCGCATGGGTGGGAAGAGGGATGGGGTGGGGGGGCGTTCTGGGGCTTCTTCACCTGTTTCCACCCCCTCCTCCACCCCACCCAGAACTGGTCCTGTCCCAGCTAGACGAGAAGCACTTCGTCCAGGTGCGATTACGTGGAACAGACGCCGCCTGCACACATGAGCGTTCACACACACCACCCCAACCGGGGGTCAGCAGTCCCCACGCTCGCGCGGAGGCCGTGGCCGCTGTGGGCCCACGACGGGCCAAGGTGCGTTGCGGCCCCAGTGCCAGGGGCCTGCCCCAAGGAAGGTGTCAAGGACTTTCCTGTTTCTCTCACTCCAATTCCCAATCCCAAGAATGGGCTTCTGCTACATAGAGCTCAACCCCTTGGGCCTGTGTCTTACCATGTGTCCTTGAGCAAGTCCTTGCCCCTTCTCTGGGCCTCAGTGGAAGGACAGAATTGGGGTCTCTACCTGAGGGTGTGTACAGGAGAGCCAGTGGGCTGCGAGTGAAGCGCTGGAGGTGTCCCCTGCCCTCTGCGCCCTCACCAGCCTAATGAGCTCTGAGTCATTTGCTCTCTTGGCCCCTGAGGGCAGCATGGGTGTTGTGCCTCGCCAGAGACCTCTGTCTGGCCCGGAGTCAGTCTTCTTCTACAGATCCTTCCCCTTTCCTTTGCTACCTGGGCTTAGTCACTGTACCGGGGCAGTGCTGCCACCGCTCGAAACGGAGCGCCAGCCCCTCTGGGTCTCACCACCTTGCACCCGTCCTGTCATGGGAGCCTGGGGCCATGTGGACAGCCTCTCCACCGGTCAGATGGCAGACAGGTTCCCTCGGGGTCACACCTCCCGGTGTTGTTGCCTTCTCTTTCCTTGCCTGGCATCTGGTCAGACATCCTCTTCTGTGACTTGACTTTCACACTCAAGCTGGTCAAGGTTTCCCTGAGCGTCCAGCTCACTCATGCTCCTTGTTGAATCACAGCCCTGGCTTATTTGTCTATGACCCTGTGGATGGGCATTCGCACTGTTCCCAGTCTTCAGCTGTTACAGACACTTCTGCCACCAGCACCCGCGCATGCCCGTCTTAGCCGCTGTTGGCACGACCGGCTCTGGCACGTACACCAAGAAGTGGTTTTGCTGGAACTTGGGCTGTTCCCATCACTGTCATGGCCAGGTGTGCTAATCTGTTATCTCCCGTGAGTGGCTGAACCTGTGTTCACTCCCACCAGCAGCATAGGTGTGGTCCTCTGTGCCCCCACAGCCTGAGCAGCCTTTGGTCTCGTCCAGTCTTGACCACTTGCCCACTCCTCTGGGGAGAAGTGCTACGTTATTACTGTGTGCCTTGCATTTCCCTGGTCGGCAGTGAGGGTGGGCATCCTTGCACAGGTGTGTCGGCCATTCCCAGTTCCTCTTCTGTGACTCTCCCTTGTTCATTTCCTCCCCACTGCTGAGAAGCCTCATTGGCCTGTTTCTAGGAGAAAGTTCCTAGCATCAAGGGCAAAGGCACTCTCATTTTTCTACACTCACCCATCACCCAGAAACAGGCCACACTGGAGTTGGCCTCATAGTGGTAGCCTGAGTGGCCCATGTGGTCTTACTCTCCCAACTTTCCTGTCTCTCGGGTGGTAAATGCTGGGTAAATGAAGAAGCACGGGTGTTCTGTCACAAACCAGCTTTCCCAGTTGGCCTCGTGTGTGGACCCCCTCCCCTTCTCCTCACTGAGGGCCAAGACTATCTCTTCCAATACAGGTGAACTGCTACTCTAAACACCCACAGTGAGAATTTCTGTCCACCAAACCTTGGCGTTAGCTCTGCCATGGCTCGCACTCCACATTGTCCTCTTTCTTGGTTTCTGCCATGATTTCTCTGGGGTCCTTCCTCAGAGAGGGTGCTCCTGTGGGAACATATGTGGGTCCCATGTCCCCAACTGGCCAGCTGGCCTGCAGGCCGACTGTCAATTCCTTCCCTCTGTCTTCAGCCTCATCTCTTCCTACTCTTCTTCCTTCCATACCTGCTGAGTCCAAGTCCAGGACTCTCTGGCTCTACCTCGGGGTGCCCAATCCCCACTCCCCCGCCAGGGGTGGGCTGTGATGCCTTGGCTACCTTTCCTTTGTCACCTCTCAGCCCTCATTTTGCTCCACTTCTCAGCATAGTTGACCCTCCTTCCTTCTCAAAACCTTTTCCTTTCTCGGCTTCTGTGAGCCCCCACCTTTGGGCTAATCTCCTCCGTCTCTGCCTGCCCATCCTTGGAACTCCCTCCTCCTTCTCCTTTGCTTGAGTTCAGTGCGGTGGAGGTGAGCTCCCAGCCTCAGCCCCAGGACCTCTGGTGCGTCCAACACCATTCTCACCCAAAGTCCTCTCATCTGAGGGACCTTCTGCCTGCTGATGGCTCCAAATGTTTTGTCTCTGGGTGGGACCCCTCCCCTGAGCCCCACACGTGCTCATCAAAGTGCACACTTGGATGCCCCATGGGAATTCCCGAGCGAAGATGTCCAAACAAGAGCATTTCATCCTCCTCGACGCACTTGCTTCTTCCCGGGCTTCCGCCAAGGGCTCCACCTTCCACCTGGTTGCTCCAGCAAAGACGCCAGGATTCTTTCTCCCCTCTCCTTTGTTCCTCACCCCCAAACTAACCCAATGTGGGATTTTATCCACTTTAATTGATGACTGCTGGCCCTCTCCACATCTCCATGGTCCCTGGCCCCGTCTCCTGCTCTCCCAGCCTCCACTCTGGCCTCTCTTTCTACTTCACTCCCACCCACAGGGCAGCCAGGGCAAACTCTCTGCAACAACACCAGACCATGCTCCTCCCCAGTGACAAGTCCTCCCTGTGGCTCCCCATCTCCTTAGACTAAGGAAACTCCAAAGTCCCCTCCCTGGCCAAAAGCCCCCTTGCCCCAGCCCCACCCCCCGGGAGGTGGCCTCCTCTTATGGTCTTCTTCTTCCCATACCACCCACCTCCAGCACCTCTCACCAAACTCCTGCTTCATTGACCTTCTCAGCTGGCCCCAGAGCACCATACCCATCTCTTTCTCACCTGTGGCCTTTGCCTTCCCTCTGCTTCTGTGTGGGACAACCCGCCCCAAGAACTCCCTGTGGTGGTGGCCCCCTCCTCCTCCTCTTCCTCATTCAAGTCTCAGCAGGAATGTCCTCTCCTCCCAGAGGCCTCCTCTGCCCGGCCACCCACATCGAAAGTGGAACCTGGAATACTCTCCATTCATATTTACATTAGCAGCATTGATTTATATGTGATACATAGAAAGCAGAGATTTGGGTCTCTGCTTTGGGGCATCAGGGTCTGCCTCCCCAGATGGCAAGCTCTCCAGGAGAAGGGGCCTTGCCCATGTTTCTCCTCCCAGGGTCCCCAGATCCTGGTCCAGAGGAGGCTCTCAGTGCCTCGTTTTGAGCAAGCAGCTGAATCTGTCAGCCTGCTGCCATCTGCCATGGGCTGTGGAGGGCCCCGATGGGTTTGAAGTGAGAGGGTGACAAGGATCAGACCTGCTGTGTGGTGAACTGGGCAGCAGGGAGTTAAGCCTGGAGCAGGGCGGGGGGTCTTCTGCAGTAGGCCAGACCAGACGGTGATGTCCTGGGCCTCTGCTGGCAGAGGGTTTAAAGAGAAAGGGGAAGATACAGTCTCTAGGGAGGGAGGAGGCACAGGGAGGGCTCAAGCAAGGTCCCAGATTTTTCACTTGTGTGTGGGCCCAGAGGATGGGAGGGTCCTTCTCTGACATGGGGAATCACACCAGCAATTGTCTTTCCTTTCCTCTCACCTTTTGTGAGAGGGGGTGTTGGGAAGTGGGGTGACAGGGTGGGGATGAGTTCCTGTGGCCACACTTGCATTTGAGAGGCCTGTGTGACACCCAGGTAGATACACACTCTGCCCTCTTCCTCCCACCCTCACTGCCACCCCAGCCCTGTGGGCAGCTGGGCTCCCTGGTAGAGGTAAAGGAATCGTAATTGTGCCACCTGCTTGGCTCAGCTCCCAGGGTCTTCCATCTTTTGGCTTCGTCCCACTGATTGCCAGTACTGGGCCCTGCACAGAGCCGGCACCCAGTAGATGTTAACCACGTGGAGAAATAAGCACAGAAACACTTCACTTTGGGTGTCGCAGAGGTGCTTCCATCAAGACTCACAGAGGGCCCGCCCGGGCCACTAGGTGACTGGACGCTCCCATAACATACCTCCTCTAGTAGTAGCTATTGGGAATAAAGTCAAAGGGATGGCCAGCCTAGCTGAGCACACAGAACGTGGGCATGGCAGCAGAGGGAGGTCTTGGTGCTTCTCTTCACTTGGTTGCTTCACCTGACCTCAGATGTGTCCCTTAACCTCCACAGGTTGAGTGAGAGTGTTGTCTGCTCACAACCCGGGAAGGGCTTCTCTGCTTTGCACCACAAAGGCCAAGGGCCCAAGCCCTGCACAGCCAAACGGGCCCCTCCGGTGTCCTCCAGGGAGAGCCTGAAGTTCCCTCCTACCTTCTTACCAGGCAGTGCCCATCCACACTTCCTAAACTGTGGCTTCTAACCAGGTCCCAGCCAGCTGATGACTTCTCTGGCTGCTCAACAGCCCTCTTCCTCCAACACTCCCTCTGCTCACACACCGGGCTCTCGCTCCTAGCCTCTGGGGATTCCCTGCCCTGCCCCAAGACCTCCACAGGCTCTTGGGCAGCCAGGTGGGCCCTCCAGACAAGAAATAACCTGTGTCCGCGAGGATGCGGGGGAAAGGGAAGCCTTGTGTACTGTTTTTGTTTGGTTTGATTTTTTGTTCGTTTGTTTGAGGGGGGGAGTTGTGGGTTTCCTTTGGAGTTTTTGGGGAAAACCTCTTATTTTATTTTATTTTTTATTAGAGTATAGTTGACACACAGTGTTACATTACTTTCAGGTGTACAACATAGTGATTCAACTTCTCTGTCCATTACGCTACAGTCACCACATGTGTAGCTACCATCTGCCACCATACAATACTATTACAATTTTGCTGACTATCTTCCCTGTGCTGTGCCTCTTAATCCCATGACTTACTCATTCCACAACTGGAAGCCTGTATCTCCCACTTGCCGTCACCCGTTTTGCCCATCCCCCCGCCTCCCTCCCCTCTGGCAACCATCAGTTTGTGCTCCGTATTGGCAGGCCTGATTCTGCTTTTTGTTTGTTTGTTTGTTTGTTTGTTTATTCATTCGTTTTGTTTTTTAGATTCCACATGTGAGTGAAATCGTATGGTATTTGTGTTTCTCAGCATGACTTATTTCACTTAATACCCTCTAGGTCCATCCATGTTGTCACAATGGCATGACCTCATCCTTTTTATGGGCGTGTAATATGCCATCGTATATGTGTGTGTGTGAATAATTGTGTTAATATGCAGTACACACACACACACACACATACACACAGACCCCACATCTTCCTTATCCATTCATCTATCAATGGACACTTAGGTTGCCACCATATCTCGGCTATTGTAGATAATGCTGCAATAAACATAGGGGCACACATATCTTTTGAAATTAGTGTCTTCTTTTTCCTTGGGTAAATACCCAGTAGTGGACTCTGTTTTTAATACCCTTGTGCAGTGTTGGTGGGAATGCAAATTGGTGCAGCCACTATGTAAAACAGTATGTAGTTTCCTCAAACAAACAAACAAACAAAAAACAAAAATAGAAATGCCATATGACCCAGCAATTCCACTTCCAGATATTAATCAAAACATAAGAAATAAAAACACAAATTCAAAAAGGCATATGTTCATCAGAGCTTTATTTACAATAGCCTGGATACGGAAGCCACCTAAGTGCCCATCGATAGATAAATGGATAAAGAAGATATGGTATATATCCAATGAAATATTACTCAACCACACAAAGAAAAGACACCTTGCCATTTGTGACAACATGGATGGACCTAGAGGGTATCATGCTAAGTGAGATAAGTCAGACAGAGAAAGATGAATACCACATGACTTCACTTACATGTGAAATCTAAAAATACAAAACAAAACAAAACCAACAAAACAACATAGAAACAGACTCCACAGATGCAGAGGACAAACTGATGGTTTCCAGAGGAGAGGGGAGTGGGGGCAGTATGGATGAAATAGGTGAAGAGGTAGAAACTTCCAGTTATAAAATAAATAAGACATGGGGATTTAATGTACAGCATAGGGAATATAGTGAATGATATCATAACGACTTTGTATGGTGACAGATGGTAACTAGACATAGTGTGGTGACCATTTTGTAATGTATACAAGTGTCGAATCACTATGTTGTACACCTGAAACTAATACAATATTGTATGTCAATTATTCTCCAATTTAAAAAACCCCAAAATCAGAAAAGAAAAAAAAGAAGAAGAAGAGGATGGGAGCAAGAAAAGATTTAATGTGGTATGTCATCTCATTCTGTGAATTCCTTCCATGAGGTGAGGTGAGCCTACAATCGCACAACAATCTCTCATCATCAGTTAAGGACCTACCAATCAGCTAACAAGTCAAGTAAGTCTCTTTGGAAACCACCTGGCCTCCAAAAGGACTGGTCCTCCACTCATTACAGCCCTTCGTTTCACAACTTCTGAGACATATACCAAAAAGCCTTTGCAAATACGGGGCTATAAATTCTCTCTCTTACTCTTTCACTTAGAACTACTCTGTTTCAGGGTGCCTGGGTGGCTCAGGCAGTTAAGGATCTGACTCTTGATTTCAGCTTGGGTCATGATCTCAAAGTTCGTGGGTTCGAGCCCCGAGTTGGGCTCTGCACTGACAGTGTGGAGCCTGCTTGGGATTCTGCCTCTCTCTCTCTGCCCCTTCCCCGCTCACGTGTGCACTCGCTCGCTCACTCTCTCTCTCTCACTCTCTCTCTCTCTTTCTCAAAATAAATATACACTTTAAATAAGAAGGAGAAGGAGGAGGAGGAGGAGGAGGAGGAGGAGGAGGAGGGAAGGAGGGGCTCCTGGGTGGCTCAGTCCGTTGTGCAGCCAGCTCTTGATTTAGGCTCAGGTCATGATCTCATGGTTAGGTTTGTGGGATCGGGCTCTGGGCTGCCAGCAGGGAGCCTGCTTGGGATTCTCTCTGTCCCTCCGCCACCCTACCCGCCACCCCACACATGCGTAGCACTCTCTCTCTGTCTCTGTCTCTCTCTCAAAATAAATAAACATGTTGAAAAAGGGCAAAAAAAAAAAAGAAAAAAATTAGTTTCATCTGATTTGCTCAGAAAAGTCTGAGCACAGTGAAAATTAACTTAAATATGCTTTTGACAATAATTAGTTCTTGATAAAAATGCTCTTACCCTATGCATGTTTTCCACATATTGTTGCTGAAACTTTAAAGTTGCAGATCTAGCTCATTCAATATATGGGAAATAATGGAACTTTGCTGGAGAAAGCCCTCATCATTGTCACATCAAGGAGGCAAACCAGCCTTAACTTCTGTCGGAACGGTCTGACTCTTTTTTTAGGCAAACTGAATAATCGCATTAATATGCAGTTGGAAGATTATCTTTCAAACCACTAAGAAATACATGATAGGATACTTCTTTGAACACAGATATTACTAGAGTCTTCAATATCGAGATTTTTATAGAGGTAACATACTTTATCCGTTTTCTAATCAATTGTAAAACTGGGTAATAAGGTTGTTCCTCATCACCTAATGTATGATAGACCTATGTGATCTGTAACTAAATGTTTTAAGTTTATTTACGTATTTTGAGGGAGACAGCAAGCGAGGGAGTGGCAGAGAGAGAGAGAGAGAGAGAGAGAGAGAGAGAGAGAGAATCTCAAGGAGGTTGCACATTGTCAGCACAGAGCCCGACATGAGGCTCAGACTCACCAACTGTGAGATCATGACCCCAGCCAAATTCAAGAGTTGGACGCTTAATGTACTGAGGCACCCAAGCACCCCTGTAACTAAAATTTTATGCTGTCAAATAAGGGATTATAATGGAAAGCATGACATGTATCCTTGTGTGTTTTTCACTCTAGTGTTGGTCCTTTGGAATAAATAAATCACAGTCATGTGAACCTCCGAAATAATTTCATTAATTTTATTAGGCATTATGGGCAACCTGTCCTCATGTCATTAAGAAGGAGAAATGCATATACTGCTGAAAATTTTTCGGTCTGTTAGCTGGGCTTTTTCTAAAAAGGAGGTGGAAAATATAAAACATATTGTCTGCAAAATAAGTATGATTTTTGGAACACTTTTTGTTTCAATTTGGTAAATTGTTTAAACAATTTTACACAGTTAATCTATCTCAAACTCTTGTAATCTTTTTTTTGATATTATTCGGTGTATCTGGAATGTGGTTGCACCTGAAAATATTCCAGTTTTTAAAACATAATGAAAAATAAAATAAAATTAAATATTGTTCAGATAATCATAAAATGATGAATATTGAACTTGATTCAGTTATTTGATTTATTTCCCCCCAGCTATTTACATGTTCCAGGCAAAAGTCTCAAGAATAACTGCCAAATTAATTAGTATGTTTAAGGTAGGAAAATTCAATTTTTAATCAATTTCTTGATGATTCAATTAACTCACTGATAAAGGCTTTTTCCAAACTTATATTTGGTGGTGTTCCTTTATTTTGCCAACCCCCTGGAGTTTTTAAAGGCTTGGATGATATAGTTCCATTATCAGTATGAATATTTCAGGATGAATAATGAGTATGCTTTCCTTTGTAAAGTTCACGAAACGTTATTGAGGAGATGGAAAGAGTACATGATCAAAATGTCAGGTTCTTAAGCACCTGAATGTGGAAATTAAAGATAGCCTTACCCACCTAACCTTTGGAAAATGTGCACATCTCCAGAGGCATTCGAACCCCATTTTTGTAGACCCCTCTGTTGGGGCTATGGTGATAGGTAAAGAGGAGAAAAGTAAACAAGTTTGAAAATAGTTTGAAGGTAGATTGGAGAATGTTTAGGGGTGTTGAAGAAGATTATTGATGTAACTGGTATTGCCCTTTACCTTTGCCTGGCTAAGTTGTGTTGTTCCTTATAGCAGTGCTTTGATACATGCAGGTGGTCCATAGACCCAGAATCGAATCGGCCTCCGGGGAGGTGAGGTCTGGGTAATCTCAGGCATTTTTCTGGTTGAAAATCACCTACTGGGCCCCACCTCTACTGTTGTTACTGTAGGCTAGGGGTTGGGTACCCTTTTCAGTAGTTTCCTGCACCCTTGCACCTGGACTCACTGCCTTATAATTGCTGAATTTCCCAAGGGTGCGGCCTGTGTCTGTCTGGGTTCTCCGTTCTATTGAGTCTGGGCTAGTGCCTCGCCCACAAAAGGCACTCAACCCAGATCTGTGGCGGGAGCTAATATTCAGGACTTCACTCTGTCCCCTGCAGTCTGCTGGAACACCAAGTACCTCCTCTGTAACCACATGGGTGCCTTCCCTGCCAGGACACCCATGGCTGCAGATGTGTTAGGCAGTTGGGCCGAAGGAGCCGCCAGCCGGCTCACTGGGCACTAGCTCATCACCGAGATTCTCATCCTCGAGGCTCTTGCAGCTGATGCAGCTCCCAAGGCAGTGACATCCAAGCTAGCCACCTATGGTGGGGCGGTGCCTATGTCGACCCCGCTTGCGTATGGGCTGCGGACTACCCAAGATCCTTTGGGAGGGCTGGACCACCTCCGTGTGTCCTGGGGGCCAGGGGTGGCTAACAGCGAGATCTTAGGAGTGCACAACGGAGAGGCTGTGACTGCGGAAACGCGGCGGCGAGCCCAGGAGCAGCTCTGGGGGAAGCTGTGGCGGTGGATACAGAGTGGAGTGCTTGCGCCCTGTGTGCCTGTGGAAGGCTTGGTGGCCTTCCTGAAACTGCGGCTTTGCTGTCGTCGAGTGAGTTTGATGGCTTGTGAGGCTGAGTTACCGTGGTGACGGCCGTGCCTTGGAGCACGTGATGGCTGGATGAGAGCTTGCTGGAGGAAATCGGCGAGTCTTGGCGCTGGAGGTAAGCTGGCACAAGGACCAAATGCATTCTATGACTACACTGCCCACGGGGGCGCCCCTCTGCCTCAATGCTTGGAATCTAAAGGGCTCAGTGTTAGAGCCCTAGCTGGAAGGCTTGGTGTGGAACCACTGCTCAGATGGAAGAGTGACATACATAGAGGAACCAACTCAGATAGTGGAGGCAGGGAGGCGAGCCCCTCGGACTGCACCTGAAGGAGTGGATCAGCCTTTCCCCAGACTGAGGGAGGGGAAACTGATGCTTGGGGTTGGGAGGTGTGAAGGACTGCAAGACTGGACGTTTGGTGCAGAGAAAGCATCGGTTGCCTTGGAGATGTCAGGCCACCACCATTCCCTAGGGGACAGCGCTGTCCAATAGAAATATAATGCAAGGTACATGTGTGCCATATTGGAAGTTAAAAGAAACTGGTGAAATTAAATTTAACAATGTGTTTTATTTAACCCAACGTATCCAAAAGAATTATCATTTCAATGTGTGATCAATATAATAAGTTATCAGTGAAATATTTTACACTATTCTTCTTCACTAACTCTTCAAAATCCAACGTGTATTTGACCTGTACAGCACATCTAAACTCACAGTACATTTCAAGTGTCCATAGCCACATGACTGCATGGCTGCCTCATTGGACAGTACAGCCCAATGGAGCTGGGTATAGAGGAGTAGCTCAGATCTCACCTACTGCTTGATGGTGCAAATCCTGCCTTGCCAAGGTTTCTGCCATTTAGGCTTTCAGTCATTCCTTTTATTTCATTCTGGCTTTCCCTAAGCAAGGCACTGCCATGTCTCTTATCTTATTTTGAACTCCAGTGCTTGTAAGGCTGGTAGGGTAGGTGATAACACTATTTCACGGGTGAGAAGTATCCAATCCGTTTTTACCTTACCTTGCTGCAGGAAGGGCCAGAGTCTTTCATGGTTTCTTCCTCTTCTTCCAGCACTACCTTCCAGGACTCTGCTTTTACTCTGAAAGGATGACCCAGAAGAAGAAGGAAAGATTGGGCTCCCAAAAGTCTGTTTAGAGGTGAGCTGGGATTTCTTTGTCCTCTCTGAAAGGCCCCCTCAGTTCTTAGGGAAAGAGTATCATCGTCCGTGCCCTGCAGTGTCTCTGCTGAGCCAGTTTCCTTCAGGAGCTTGAGCCTCAGACTCCTCATAGATTGCCCATCTTGGAAGAAGATGGAACCCATAGTACACCTTTCTGCAGTTTTCTCTTCTCCACTCACCATTTAATCTTTCATCACACCTTTGAGATCTACTCTGTGCATCAAAGTTCTCTACTATGTGAGACCCAGTCACAGGCATGAAGAACTTAGGGCCTGTTGGAGGAGAGAGAACAGGATGAGATCTGAGTATGAAATGATGAAATAATAAGAAACTGCGTGATTAACTACCCATATCAGAAGTTTAAACAGGAAGTACTCTGGGGAAAAACAGAAGGAGAAATTTAAGCTGCATTTGGAGACGCAGAAATGACAGAGTGTTTCTAGGCTAGAGGAGAGTATGACAAAGGCTCAGGGACAGAAATGAACAGATTTTCCAAGGACTACTGAGAAGACAGGCTGGAGTAGAAGGTATGTGAGGGCTTAAATCGAGGCTTATATGTAAGAAGAAACACAGATGGTATTTACACTCGTGTAAAAAAATTACTGTGACAAAATATATATAACACAGAAGTTACCATTCTAACCATCTTTATGTGTACAGTTCAATTACATTGAGTACATCCACGTTGTTGTGCGGCCATCACCACTGTCCATCCCCAGAACTCTTTCATCTTCCCAAACTCTGTGTCTCTATTAAACATTAACTCTGTATTTCCTTCTCACCCCGAACCTCTGGTGACCACCATTTGACTCTGTCTCTACGACCTTGCTCTAGTAAGTGGAAACTATAGTATGTGTCCTTTTGTGTCTGGTTTCTTTCATTTGGCATAATGTCCTCCAGCTTGGTATGAACACTGTTGGTAGTCAGCTTCACTGGGCCTTACTGTGTGTGCATCCGGAAGCTGGGAAATGTTTAGAATGAAGATTGCCATGTTGCAGGCAGTATTTTAGGGCAAGCCTATAGGGTGTTTGGAGGAGGGAAGACCAAAATGACCTGATGTGTTTTTTTGTGTATGTGGGTGTTTTGTTTTGTTTCAGCTCAGAAGGTTGTCACAATCACAGCCCTTATTATCTAAATGAGAAGCCATTACTGGGCCTCAGGAAGCCTTCCAAGAATCTGTTGTTTTACACATAAGAAGGGTTTCAAAGATCTAATTTCCAGGACCTTGGCAATGGGTAAAAGAAAAAAAATCCCCCCGCTTTTTCGTGGAAGTTGCCTCAAGCAGTCACTCATGGATTCCTGAAGGGTTTCCTGTAGTCCACTAAAAGAGGTACAACCTAGTCAGGGCTGTGCAGACACCTGGAAGAAATGACTGCTTTTTGATGCCAGGTAGTTGTTTGACTGGATGCAAGAAAACACGCAGAAGAGAGTTTTACTGTTGGCTTAGCCACAATAAAGAAGGTGTTTATTTCCTGTGATTTTAGGTCAATTTTATTTTTTTTAATTTTTAATAATTTATTGTCAAATTGGTTTCCATACAACACCCAGTGCTCATCCCAACAAGTGCCCTCCTCTGTGCCCATCACCCACTCTCCCCCCTCCTACGCCCCCTCACCCCTCAGTTTGTTCTTAGTCTTTGAGAGTCTCTTATGTTTTGTCTTCCTCCCTCTCTGTGTATTTTTTCCTTTCCCCTCTTCCCCTCTCCCATGGTTTTCTGCTAAGTCTCTCAAAATCCACCTATGCATGGAAACATATGGTATCTGTCTTTCTCTCACTGACTTATTTCACTCAGCATAATACCCTCCAGGGCCATCCATGTTGCTACACATGGCCAGGTTTCATTCTTCCTCATTGCTGTGTAGTATTCCATTGTATATATATATATACACCACTTCTTCTTTATCCATTCATCAGTTGATGGACACTTAGTCTCTTTCCATGATTTGACTATTGTTGAAAGTGCTGCTATGAACATTGGGGTACACGTGCCCCTATGCATCAGAACCCCTGTGTCTCTTGGGTAGATTCCTAGCAGTGCTATTTCCGGGTCATAGGGTAGTTCTGTTGGCATTTTTTTTGAGGAACCTCCACACCGTTTTCCAGAGGGGCGGCACTAGTTTGCACTCCCACCAACAGTGTAGGAGGGTGTCTGTTTCTCCACATCCTCGCCAGCATCTATAGTTTCCTGATTTATTCATTTTAGCCACTCTAATCAGTGCGAGGTGGTATCTCAGTGTGGTTTTGATTTGTATTTCCCTGATGATGAGTGACACTGAGCATCATTTCATGTGTCTGTTGGCCATCTGGATGTCCTCTTTGGAGAAGTGTCTGTTCATATCATCTGCCCATTTCTTCACTGAATTATTTGTTTTTCAGGTGTGGAGTTTGGTAAGTTCTTTATAGATTTTAGCTACTAGTCCCTTATCTGATATGTCATTCGCAATTATCCTTTCTCATTCCATCGGTTGTCTATTAGTTTTGTTGGTTGTTTCCTTTGCCGTGCAGAAGCTTTTTATCTTGATGAGGTCCCAATAGTTCATTTTTGCCTTTAATTCCCTCACCTTTGGAGATGTGATGTGTAGGAACTTGTTGTGGCTCAGGTCAAATAGGTTTTTTTCCTGCTTTCTCCTCTAGGATTTTGATGGTTTCCTGTCTCACATTCAGGTCCTTCATCCATTTAGAGTTTATTTTTGTGAGTGGTGAAAGAAAATGGTCTAGTTCCATTCTTTTGCATGTTGCTGTCCAGTTCTCCCAGCACCATTTGTTAAAGAGGCTGTCTTTTTTTCCATTGGATACTCTTTCCCGCTTTGTCAAAGATTAGTTGGCCATATACTTGCGGGTCCATTTTTGGATTCTCTACTCTATTCTATTGGTCTATGTGTATGTTCTTGTGCCAATACCATGCTGTATTGATAATTACCACTTTGTAGTAGAGGTTAAAGTCTGGGATTGTAATACTTCCCGCTTTGGTTTTATTCTTCAGTATTACTTTGGCTATTCGGGGTCTTTTGTGGTTCCATACAAATTTTAGGATTGTTTGCCTCTATCTTTGAGAAGAATGCTGGTGCAACTTTGATTGGGATTGCATTGAATGCGTAGATTGCTTTGGGTAGTATTGACATTTTAACAATATTTATTCTTCCAATCCATGAGCATGGGATGTTTTTCCATTTCC
The DNA here is from genome assembly GCA_030068075.1 of Paguma larvata. Lineage (NCBI taxonomy): Eukaryota > Metazoa > Chordata > Mammalia > Carnivora > Viverridae > Paguma > Paguma larvata. Next base: position 31,851 of record JAINVK010000159.1, read on the forward strand.
TTGTGTCTTCCTCAATTTCCTTTATAAGTTTTTTATAGTTTTCAGTGAAGAGATCTTAACATCTTTGGTTAGGTTTATTCCTAGGTATTTTATGGTTTTTGGTGCAATTGTGAATGGGATTCGCTTCTTTATTTCTCTTTGTGTTGCTTCATTGTTGGTGTAAAGGATTGCAACTGATTTTTGTACATTGATTTTGTATCCTGCAACTTTGCCAAATTCATGAATCAGTTCTAGTAGGCTTTTGGTGGATTCTGTTGGGTTTTCCATGTAAAGTATAATGTCGTCTGCGAAAAGTGAAAGTTTTACTTCATCCTTGCCTATCCTGATGCCTTTTATTTTGCTTTGTTGTCTGATTGCTGATGCTAGGATCTCCAACACTATGTTAAATAGCAGTGGTGAGAGTAGACATCCCTGTCGTGTTCCTGATCTCAGGTGGAAGGCTCTTGGTTTTTCTTCATTGAGGATGATGTTAGCTGTGGGCTTTTCATAAATGGCTTTTATGATGCCTAAGTATGTCCCTTCTGTTTCCATATGATTAGTTTGTGCCCTGATCTTTGTTATTTCTCTCTTTCTGCTGGGTTTGGGTTGTCTTAGGTGTTCTGTTTCTAATTCCTTTAGGCGTGCTGTTAGAACTTTTGTTAGTTATTTTTTTTTGTTTGTTTCTTGAGATAAGCCTGAATTGCAATATATTTATCTCTCAGGACTGCCTTTGCTGCATCCCAAAGCATTTGGATTGTTGTATTTTCATTTCCATTTGTTTCCATGTATTTTTAAATTTCTTCTCTGATTGCTTGGTTGACCCATTTGTCTTTTAGTAGGTTGTTCTTTAGCGTCCATGTTTGTGGGGGTTTTCCAGACTTTTTCCTGTGGTTGATTTCAAGATTCAAAGCATTGTGGTCTGAAAGTGTACATGGTATGATCTCAATTTTTTAATATTTATTCAGCGCTTCCCTGTGCCCTAAAATATGGTCTATCATGGAAAATGTACCGTGTGCAGTTGAGAAGAACGTAAACTCCTTTGCTTCTGGATGAAGGGCCCTGAACATGTCTGTCAGGCCTATCTGTTCCAATGTGTCGCACAGGGCCATTATTTCTATGGCGATTCTGTTTAGTGGGCCTATCCAGTGCTGAGAGTGGAATGTTAAGGTCCCCTGCAGTTAGCACATTTTTATTGATAAGATTGCTTACGTTTGTAATTGATTTACAAATTTGGGTGCCCCAGAATTCGGTGCATAGATATTTATAATTGTTATCTCTGTTTGCTGGATAGTCCCTGTGATTATTATATAATACCCTTCTTCATATCTCATTACATCTTTTACTTTAAAGTCTAGTTTGTCCAATATAAGTGTGGCTACTCCTGCTTTCTTCTGACTTCCTGTAGCATGGTAGATAGTTCTCCATCCCTCACTTTCAATCTGAAGGTGTCCTCAGGTCTAAAATTGGTCTATTGAAGACAGCAGATAGATGGGTCTTGTTTTTTAATCCATTCTGTTACCCTGTGTCTTTTAATTGGAGCATTTAGTCCGTTTACATTCAGTGTTAATATTGAAAAATATAGGTTTAGAGTCACTATGTTATCTATAGGTTTCATGCTTGGAAGGTTGTCTCTGGTACTCTGTGTTCCTTGCAACCTTTCCTTCATAGAGTCCCCCTCAGGATCTCTTGTAAGACTGGTGTATTTGCGATGTATTCCTTCAGTTTTTGTTTGTTTGGGAAGACCTTTATCTCTCCATCCATTCTGAATGACAGGCTGGCCAGGTAAAGGATTCTTGGCTGCATATCCTTCCTGTTCATCACAATGAAGATTTCCTGCCATTCCTTTCTGGCTTGTCAACTTTCTGAAGATAAGTCTGCTACTAACCTAATGTGTCAGCCTTTGTAAGTCAAGGCCCATTTGTCCCTAGCTGCTTTCACAATTCTCTCTTTCTCTCTTTGAATTTTCCCAGCTTCACTATGATTTCTCCTGCTGAGGGTCTATTCAGGTTATGTCTGAGAGGAGTTCTCTGTGCCTCTTGGATTTCAATGCCCGTTACCTTCCTCATGTTGGGGAAGTTGTCAGCAATTATTTGTTCAAGTACCCCTTCGACTCCTTTCTCTCTCTCTTCTTCCTCTTGGATTCCTATAATACGGATATTATTCCATTTGACTGCATCACTCAGCTCTCGAATTCTCCTTTCCTGTTCCTGAATCAGTTTCTCTCTTTCTCTGCTTCCTCGTTTTCCATAATTTTATCTTCTAATTCACCTATTCTCTCTTCTGCCTCTTCAATCTGCGCTGTGGCCACCTCCAATTTGTTTTGCACCTCATTTAAAGCATTTTTTAATTCCTCCTGACGGGTTTTTAGGACCTTTAAATCTGCTTCTAGGGTCCCCCTGCTTTATTCTATGCTTTTTTCAAACCCGGCGAGTATTTTTATGTTTATCATTCTATATTCTTGTTCTGTTAAGTTGCTTACATCTGATTTCATCATCTCTTGTGCTGTCACTATTTCCTATACATTCTTTTTAGGGGAGTTCTTCCGTTTCGTCATTTTGGCCAGGTGTATATTGGTTTATTTCCTAGTTCTCCCTGGAAAGGAAAAGGGTCAGACCGACAAACAAGAAACACAAACTCACGACCGTACCGACCAATAATACAGGCCAACAAATCACAACATAAAAAAGAATAACAAACGACACTCTGGAGGCATGCGACCTGATCTACCAGCTACATGTTAAGGATAGGGTGTGCGCTTTGCTGATGGCAGAGCATACAGAGAGTAGTGACAGGTGTGGAGAGAAGAAAATTGAACTTTGACCAGGTTGAGAGATTAGAAGACTTGATCCAGAAAGAGAGAAATCAGAATAAGGAAGGATGTGAGGAAAGAGAAATGAAGTTAGATATTACCCAGATGCACTATGTGGCCTGATTGTTACATAGAGAGAGATAGTAAATAAAGAGGGAGGTGTAGAACATGCATTGAGAGAGTGGGTTAAATGTCTGTTTAAGCAATCCATAACCCCCAGGTGACTGGTTTAGAGGTGGGGAGAGATAGGAAGGAGAAGAGGGAGAATATATCTGAAACAGAAGAATTGACCTGGAATTAATCCAGGCATTGCTGCAGTATTTGTGTCTCCGCGGCTATTACTTCTGCAGAAAGGCATCTCTCATGAGGAGATGCATGGCCTGGTGTAGTTGGGTCCCACCTCCACCACTGCGGGTGGAATCCTAGGGTTTGTCTTTGTGGGTATGGGCGACCACAATGGTGCCCACCCAGCCCCCTATTCATGGACCCGGAGTCTCAAATCACTCCTCTGTTTCCTTCCTCAACTCTGTCCGGGTGTAGGCACAGTGCGATTTGCTGGGCGGTCTCACACCCCATGTTCATCTGAGTTCCTTTATCTTGCTCAGACTGCTGCGCCTTGTGTAAATTGTGTCTCTGACTCAGCAGCGGCGGGACCACAATGGCGTCCCCCCAGCCTCTTCTTCAGGGACCTGGGGTCTCAAATCACTCTGTTTCCATCCTCAACTCTGTCTGGGTTGCAGGTGCAGTGCAATTTGCTGGGCGGTCACACGCCCCATGCTCATCTGAGTTCCTTTAACTTGCTCAGACCGCTGCGCCTTATGTAAATTGTGTCTCTGACTCAGCAGCAGTGGGACCACAATGGCATTCCCCCAGCCTCTTCTTCACAGACCTAGAGTCTCAAATCACCCCATTGTTTCCGCCTTTATTCTGCCCGGGTTGCAGGCGCAGTGCAATCTGTTGGGCAGTCGAGCGTCCCTTGCACACCCGGTTTCCCCTACATAAATTGTGGCACTGACTCAGCACCAATCCAGTGATGGCTCAGCACCCCTCCGTGTCATAGGCTGGGTCAGCGTCGCTAGCTCCGGAGAGAAGGGAACTCCACCAGCTCTGCCGTGAGCAATGGGCCTTCTCTCCAAAAGTCTCGCTGTTAGGGACTGAATGATAAGCTCCCTCTCCACCCCAGTTGGAGCAACTTTCCCCACTGCTCTCTCCCTTCCCCTTGCCTTTCCGCGGAAGGGGCCTGGGGCCCGTTCCCTGCTCCTCCGCACCTTCGAGGCTCTCTTTCTTTCTCCCAGATTGCACTCACTCAGTCTCCCAGGATTTTCTGGATTTCGCGTTCTCTTCCCCATAACCTACAACTCCTCTTCCTGCAGATCTCTGGAATTGAGAGTCCCTCGGTTTCAGTCCTTCTTATTTTGAAAGACACCGGAGAGCAGAGGGTCCTCCTACTCCTCTGCCATGTTGGCATCTCCCCCTGTAGATCTTATCTTGAAATGTCTATATTCAAGTCTTTTACCCATTTTAAAATATGGTTGCCTTTTTGTTGTTGAGTTGTAAGAGTTCTTTATATAGTCTAGATGCTAGACGCTTATCAGATATATGATTTAAAAATATTTTCTCCCATTCTACAATTTCTCTTTTCCCTCTTTTGAAAGTGTCCTTTCATGCTAAAATTTTTAAGTCCAGTTAATGTATTTTTTCCTTTGTTGCTTGTGCATTTGTTGCTATATCTAAGAAAATACTGCCAAATCCAAGATCATGAAGATTTACCCCTGTGTTTTCCTTAAAGAGTGTTATAGTTTTAGGTATGATATTAGGTCGTTGATCCATTTTGAGCTATCTTTGTGTTCATTGTGAGAAGAGGGTCTACCTTTCTTTTTTTGCATGTGGACACCCATCGTTCCAGCACCATTTGTTGAAAGGACTGTTCTTTTCCCACTGGATAGTCTTGGCATCTTCGTTGAAAATTAATGGCCATATGTGTATGTGTTTATTTTTGGACCCTCAATATTATAGTCTGCTGGTCTAAATGTCTAGATTTGTGACAGTACATACTATCTTTTTAAAAAATTTATTTAAATTCAAGTTATTTAACATATAATGTAGTGTTGGTTTCAGTACTAGAACTCAGTGATTCATCACTTATATATAACACCCAGTGCTCATCCCAACAGGTGCCCTCTTTAATGCCTATCACCCATTTAGCCATCCCCCTACCCACCTCCCCTCCAGCAACCCTCAGTTTATTTCTGTCTTTCAGAGTCTCTTATGGTTTGCCTCCCTCGCCGTTTTTATCTTATTTTTCCTTCCCTTCCCCTATGTTCATCTGTTGTGTTTCTTAAATTCCATATATGAGTGAAATCATATGATATTTGTATTTCTCTGCCTGACTTATTTGCTTAGCATAAATACACTTTGGCTCCATCCACATTGTTGCAAATTGCAAGAGTTCATTCTTTTTGATTGCCAAGTAGTGTTCTATTATATGTATATAATAAAATTATATACAATTATGTAATTTATTATATATGTTATAATTTATTATATAATTAATACATATAATTTATATCATATTATATTATATTGTAATATATTTTTTATATATCTTCTTTAACAGTCCAAAACAACAGATGTTGGCGAGGATGTGGAGAAGGGGTAACTCTCTTACACTGCTGGTGGGAATTCAAACTGGTGCAGCCACTCTGGAAAACAGTGTGGATGTTCCTCAAAAAATTAAAAGTAGAACTACCCTATGACCCAGCAATTCCATTACTAGGTATTTATCCAAAAGATACAAAAATGCTGCTTTGAAGGGCACATGCATCCGAAAGTTTATAGCAGTGCTATCAACAATAGAAAAATTATGGGAAGAACTCAAATGTCCACACTGTCTTAATTACCATAGCTTTGTACTTTGTTTTTTGTTTTCAAGTTTGTTTTAGTGTTGGAGTCCCTTGCAATTCTATACGAATTCGAGGATCACTTTTTCTATTTCTCCAAATAGGGCACTGGGATTTTTATGAGGGTCACACTGACACTATAGATAAATTTGGAGAGTGTTGCCATCTTAACAATATTACATCTTCCCATCCATGAACCCAGGGTATCTTTTCATTTATTTGGGTTCTCATTAACTTTTTACAACAATGCTTTGTAGTTTTCAGTGTACAAGTCTTGCATCACCTCAGCTAAATTTATTCCTAGGTATTTTGGAATTCCTAAGTATTCTTTTTGATGCTATTGTAAATGGAAATGGAATTATTCTCTTAGTTTCCTTTTTAGACTGTTCAAGTATATGAATGAATACACAACTGGATTTTGTGTGCTGATTTTGTATTCTGAAGCTTTTGTAATAGATTTCTTAGGATTTTTAAATAGATAAGATTCTATGATCTGCAAAAGGAGTTAGGTTTATTTCTTCCGTTCCACATTTGATGCCTTTTATTTCTTTTCCTTTCCCAATTTCTCTGGCTAAAACTTTCAGCACAATGTTAAACAGAAATGGCAGGAGTGAACATTTTATCTTGTTTGTGGTCTTAGTGGGACGCTTTCATTCTTTTACCATGGAGTATGATATTAGCTGTGGGTTTTTCACAAATGCCCATTTTCAAGTTGGGGAAATTCTCTTCTTTTAAATTTTTTTTAATGTTTATTTTTTGAGGGATAGAGTGTCGGCAAGGGAGGGTCAGAGAAAGAGGGGGCAGATGATTCAAAGCGGGCTCCACGCTGACAGCAATGAGCCCGGTGTGGGGCTTGAACTCACAAACTGTGAGATCATGACCTGAGCCAAAGTCAGATGCTCAACAACTGAGCTCAACCCCAGTGCCCCAGGAAAATTCCCTTCTAATCCTAGTTTTCTGGATGTTTTTTATAATGAAAGAGTATTGGATTTTGTCACATGTGTTTCCTGCATCATTTTGTGATAATCATGTGATTTGTTCCCTTCATTTATTAGTGTGGTGTATTATGTTGTTTTCTCATATGTTGAACCACATTTACATTCCTGGGATAAATCCCACTTTGTGATGATGTATAATCCTTTTAATTATATTTCTTCTAATTAAGGAAACCGCTGCATTTGGTCTGTTAGGATATTTATTGGTGTTTTTGCATTTATATTGTTAAAGGATATTGGTCTGCACTTTTCTTGTGGTGTCTTAGTCTCAAGTTGCTACCAGGGAAATATTGGCCTCATACAATGAGTTAGGAAGCTTCCCCCTCTTCTATTTTTTGGGATGAGTTTGAGAAGGATTTGTAATTCTTTAAGCATTTGGCACAATTCACCAGTGAGGCCAGTGAGGCCTGAGGGTCCTGAGCTTTTCTTTGTTCTGAGGTTTTTGATAACAGATTCAATTTATTTAATTTTTCATAGGTGTATTGGGAATGTCTATTTTTTTATGAGTTGGTTTTGCTAGTTTGTATGTTTCCAGGAAATTGTCCGTTTCATCTAACTTATTTAAATTTGGGTGTGCAATCGTTCATAGAATTCACTTATAATCTTTTTTTTAATCTCTGTAAAGTTGATAGTAATGTTCCCACTTTCATGTCTTTTTTTCTTGTTTTTCCCCAGCTTTATTGAGATTTAATTTACAAAATTTGTATATATTTAAGGTATACAACTTGATGATTTAATATACTTACACATTAAAAGAATCACTACACTACACACTACAGTTAAGCTAGTGTAATCAATAACTACAGTTAAGCTAGTTAACCTATCCATCAACTCACAGTTACTTTTTTTTCTTTTGCTTGTGAGTAATCTGAGTCTTCTCTCTTTTCTTCGTATAGAATCAGTATTTCTTTTATTATCTTATATTGCAGGGAGATAGCAGCTTCATAGGCTTCCATGTGTGCCTTTCCATATAATGTCAATTGTGCTAATATGAAGACTCTGTCACCTACCAAGTACATTATTGCCAACTATATACAGAGAGTCTGGAGAAAAAACCCTGGGTGGATCCATGGAACCATTGAATGCCCTGTCAGAGGAAAATGAGACAGAACTCCATTATTGCCTAGACTTCATAAGTCCCTTTATAAGCAGAGAACTCATATTCAATATTCTTTTTTTAAATGCAAGTATCCTCCTTACCACCATGCACAATTACCTTGGTAAATAGATAAGGGTTTTTGGGAAAGGCTTGGTTGGATTTTTCTGACCTCCACTTCAATCAGAGGGCTCTGTCTGGGCCTAGGGGCTGACTGAAACCTGGCTACTTGGTGGATACAGTTTTACACTTATCAGCTTTCTGCTTGCCAGCTCTCAGTTTGTTTTTGATTTTTTTTAATTTTACAATAGTTTATTTTCAAATTAGTTTACATATAACACCCAGTGTTCATCCCAACATGTGCCCTTTTTAATGCCCATCGCCCCCTCTCCCCCCTCCCTCACCCCCCTCACCCTCAGTTTGTTCTTAGTCTTTGAGAGTTTCTTATGTTTTATCTCCCTCCCTCTCTGTGTCTTTTTTTTTCTTTCTCCTCTTCCCCTCCCCCAGGTTTTTGCTTAGTCTCACAAAGTCCACCTATTCTTGGAAACATATGGTATCTGTCTTTTTCTGACTGACTTATTTCACTTAACATAATACCCTCCAGTTCCATGCTGCTACACATGGCCAGATTTCATGTTTTTGATTTTTTGTTTCCCTTATAAAAAGCAAGTAAGAACTCAGCTAGCTGTACACACATCTAGATCCTGGAACACTACTGTCTATAACATTGCCACACATTCCGGTCGTCACGTAAGACTGACCCCAACTTGGCCTTGCTGCCCAGTATGGTAATGATGATCACCTTGCCCATGATAGTTTTGTGCCACCATTGGGACCCTGCCTTTTGAGAATCCTGTCTTCTCCATTGATTACCAAATCCATGCCAGCTTTGCTTGCTTCCAACAATGGTTTGCAGAGGAGAGTCAGCACTGAGTTTCACAAAGATGCCAGTGCCACTTCACCAGCACATTCCTTATTTGAGCAGTGATTTCTCTGCCCTCCAAAGAAACAGAGGCTAGAGGTAGGACATCTGATCTCACATTACAAATCACAGCCATAAACCTTCTCCCCTGGACCTTCTCAACAATTCCTCAATTTTTCAGTATTTCCATGTCATTTACTGTATACATGCATATAATAATAATAATAATAATATACATATTAGTAATATGCATATTAGGTTGCTGGACTGGCACCTTTAAGGACCTCAAACCCTGAGTCACAGCTCTGTGCTCCCATGTTAATAAGTTCTCCTGCATACTGACTTATATTCTGTTTCCTGAATTGTGGGCTCACTATTCTCAAAATCCATTGCACATATATTATCTCAATTCCTGCAACTACAGATGAGCCAAGTCCTACTATTTTTCTGAATGTAAGGCATTTCCCACCCAAACAAAACTGTATTTTTTCCCCTGCGCTGTGATCTTACCCAGTCTTACCTGCCCCTTGTTATTAGTCTGACAGCAATGAAAGTTGGCAGATACTGATGTTGAATAAGAGAACATCTGTTCAGGCAGCTGCCTTAGATGAGGTCTTTGCAGGGTCTCCAGGAACAAGGCAGCTTCTCTCCAGTAGCAAGCGTTAGGGGGTTGAAATGCCCAGGTGAGGTTTCAGAGGATTCTGGGTATACAGTGTTCTCATGCTGGCCAACTTAGCGTCTCAGGGTTCCACATTTTCTTTGTCAGATTCATTCATAAATATGGAGACCTGTAAATTCTGTGCATGCCATCTCCATTCAGCTCTGTCAACCAACATTTAGGATGAAGACCTGATGTTCCACCATCTGCCTTATGACTGGAGGAGAGGAGGTCTCCTTAATCCAGTAGGTTAGGGTGGGTGACACGTTGGGCTATCCCTTGAGACACACACACCCATGATAGAGAACCAGTTTAGGGCAATCTTAGAGCCACCTTAACAACTGCAACTGTTCAGGTTGGAAGGTATCTCAAGAGTCTAGGGGCGCCTGGGTGGCTCAGTCGGTTGAGCATCCGACTTTGGCTCCAGTCATGATCTCACGGTTTGTGGGTTTGAGCCCCGCATCAGGCTCCGTGCTGACAGCCCAGAGCCTGGAGTCTGCTTTAGATTCTGTGTCTCATTCTCTCTCTGCCCTTCCCTTGCTCTGCTCTCTCTCTCAAAAATGAATAAACATTAAAAAAAATTAAAAAAAAGAATCTACACAACCAGCCCCAATCCAGCTGCATACCCCAAATGTGATCCTGGTTCAAAGTGGAGAAGAAGAGATGTATGTCCTACGCATGTCTTTCTTCTTCAGTGACTGCCTCAGGCATAAATGACACCCCAGAAGGGACCAGGTCCTCTCCTTCATCCCCAACCAAGAGACACGTATGATCTTACAAGTATGGAAAATCTGGGGTTCTGGTTTCAAATGTAGGTAGTCAGTCCATGATGCCAGTCTTCATTTTATAGCATCTGAAATTTAACCTCAGAGCAGTGTCTTAAACCACATCTTACTCTATTGACTCGCAATGCTATGAATGAATGGATGGCTGAATGTATGAATGAATGAGGTGGTGAAGAAAATATTATAATGTAGAGCCAGATATGACTATATGAGAAAGCTGAAGTTGAGTGATATATTTGACTCAGAGCAACACGATGTTTATAGAGGAACTAAAGTGTGTGGTTTCAGTGCACAGGGTCCACATAGAGTGTGGGGATGGTGTGTTTCCAAGTACTTTCCAAGACCATGAGAATTCCATATGGATTAGCTCAGGCAGAATGACCCAGGAGTCATTGGTGTCTCTCAGGCAGAGTCCCAAGAAAGTTCTGTTGGGCCTGACGCTTACACAATTTGGAAGGCCCTCTTCTAAATTATGAAAACAAGCATGAAAGTGAATATTTACAATGAGAAGAAAATTCATAATGAACTATAAAAGTGGTGACTAAATCACTAAAATTCCAAAACACTAGGTCTGTCATCTATCTATCTATCTATTCATCTAATATATTTATCTATATATATAATTATGATGAAGCAAAGTTCAAGGTGAAAGATACAGTGGTTTTATTGTGAATCAAAACAGATAACTCTTGAAAATTTTACACACGAACAAATCACATGGTCATGTGAACACATAACATGGGCCTGTGGAGTGACAGTTGACTCCCTCTGAGAATAAAAATGCAATCAGGTTTGTGTTAAACCTTTAGTGTTTATTTTCACAAGTTTTAAAATAACCAAGCTTTTGTAACACTTTTTTTGTCTCAAAACAAATCTTGTTTCAAGTTAGGATAACAATTCATGGGCTTCAGAATTTATCTTTCAGTTACATATGTTTCATTGTATTCTGACAACAGCCATATTTAGCCAAATGGAGACTTTTCTGTAGCCCAATTTCCAAGTTCCCAGGTCCTGGGCCGTCTATTGCTCAAGCAGCCTGGAATCACTTACCAGCCTGCATTTATAACTATTGGAACCTGTCGGAGCTAGTCAAAGAATTCAAAAGAGAAAGCTTGAATGGCTTGAGAGGAATGACTGCATTTTAGGGGACACAGGTCCAGAACAAAGTGTATGGTTTCCTACAATTTGTGCCAATTAGATGGGCTCTTAGCAGTGAGCCTGGACTCCTGGGTCTGAAATGGATAAACGGGTGTGTTCGATTACTCTAGCTGTGTTCCACATGGGGATAAACCACTATATGCAAAGGATCTAGTCAGTTAAGAGGACAGCCAGGAGCCCGTCTGCTCTAGGAAACCATTAAGCCATTGAACGAGAGCTACTTCCATAACTGGAATCTCAGGGAAACGTAAAGTTTAACAGTCTTGCACAGGCTGGCAAAATGTTTAATGCAGGTCGAGATTTCACTCACCACATGTGGACTCCATGCAAATGATCCATTAACTTTGGATTCTAGACTGCCTTTCCAAGAACCGTTTGAAAGTAGTGATAATGTATAGAAAACATCTCTGTCATTGGTTTCACCTCTCAGGGCTATTTTTTCCAACAAATAAGCGTGGCAGAGCAAATTCAGGAATTATCTTAAGAAGGAACCCAATCATTATACTGAGGTGTCACAAAAAAGAATGAGAGATCCACAGGCTGTTTCTGTAAAAATTATCTTGGGTTTTAAAAATGATTGTTGCTTAATGCCTGATACCAGTGCTCTTTCATGTAATAAAATAATGTGTGTACGCTATATTAAATATGAAGTACAGTCAAAAGCAACGTTAGGAAAGCATCTGGACAGTTACACCAGTTACGCATCCAAGCCAGTAGAGGGAAGTACAACTGTTTGCAATATTTTAACAAATTAGTTTGTGAGGCGTTTGGGAACTAGAAAAGATGATGACTGTGCTACCCACTAAGAGCTAGAGATGGATCCAAAATGAATGCAGCATGTTCCCGAGGTCTCAGATTTCCAGAACATATTTACATGACATAGAGAATGGAAGGATCACACATTTCATACAGACAGGGTAATGAGAGGTCTCCCTGCTAAAGCGTGGGCACAGGGGGAATTATTTAGCCTTGCTCCTTGTTGCTGATCTCTTTCTCATTTTCTTTAGGATGTTTTTATCAAATAGCTCTTTTTCCCTGTAATGCACAGGTGGCCCCTGTAGGTACTTTTTTTCTGCCTCCTGGTAATCTAACCCATCAACTGCAGCAATTGAACAAATGATTGCTTCTGGCAGAAGAACTTCCAGAACAAAACTCACTTTGTCGTCCCTTACCAGATTCAGTGCTTTCTTGTCTATTTGTTTGTAGATTTCTTGTAAATGTCTTACCACCACATCCAACTGGTCTTCATCCTCAAGTATGTTTCAACGCAGATCACATACTGCTTGAATTCCTAAATGATGCCAGCCACCTGGACTCTTTCCTGCCTTGGACAATGTCCAGGAGATGGTCATCGGCCCCTTTTGTTTCACGATGAAATCCACTAGCTTCTGGTTGGCTCGGTCCCAAGCAGCCTTCATCCGGTCCGGGAGAATTTTCTTGCAGGGCCTCTTCCCATACAGGGAGGTCTCCTCCTCAGAATCTTCCAGGTCGGCATAATCCACCTTTGGAAAATCAATATTCAGATCACTGTCTTGATGGCTTTCCTAATTGGGTAACTGATGTCAGCAGCATAATAGTCCAGGAAAGAGCCTGCAAAAGAACCGCACCTGAGCTTTTCTCTGTAGTGGGCAATCAGGGAGAAGCACCAGTTCACACTTTGCTCGTACACTTTCTTGGCTCTCTTTATTAGTTTTTCTTTCTCTTTACAATCCAGGTGCTTCAATCTTCGAAGAGGAACTTGAATGCCACTCATTTCACGGTGCATGTTTGCCTCAATCAAAAGCACCCTTGCAGTCTTCTCTGTTTGGCTGACACTCTTTACCACTGCTGGCCAAAATGGGTGATTTTGAAATTTAAACCAGACTATCATTCCTCCTTCAATGGGACAAGGCTCCTGTGGGAAATCCATGCTTCCCACTCGTCCCATTTCTTCACTGACATTGTTTTTAATAGCGGTGGTGGGGTTAATAGCCTTCGAGTTGACTGAAGGTTGATGTTCTTGCAGCCCTTTCTCAAACTCTGTCACCTGCAGCTTCCTTTTCTATTTGCAAGACAGAGTGAATAACACAGCCTCTGGTTAGGGGCACTGGAGGATGGCTGCACCTTCCAAGCTTGGCTTCCAGACACCGTCTCCATGGTCTTCGACATTCCCCAAGAAGGCAGAGCATTCAGAGGAGACAGGCAGGATCCTTGTGCAGGTTTCGTGTGCCTCTTCCTTCCGAGCTTTGGGCACAGTGACGATGATGTCTGGTGACAAAGGTGGAAGGACACCTTCATCCTTAGCACTTGTACCCTTCTCCTTGACTGTGTGATGTAAGGACATAACTCTTGAAGCGACCTTCTTTCCTCTGCCTCCTTTCTTATAGTCATCTTGTGATACTGTAGGGAAGTTTGGGAGCCACTGCAGCTTTGCAAAGACATTGTTAGCTTTTCCTTTAGAGTGTGAGTGACAGTGGTGTGCCCTGTGATTGGTCTCCTTTCTTATTATGATCTTCTGAAAGTGATGGGAACTTTGAGGACAGGCCTGCAGGCTTCGCGAGGACTTTGCTCGCCGTTCCCTTAGTGTACGAGTGACGGTTGTGTGCGCCTGCGAATGCCTCCTTTCTTATCATCATCTTCTGAAAGCAATGGGAACTTTGAGGACACACTGCAGCTTCGCGAGGACTTTGCTCGCCTTTCCTTAGTGTACGAGTGACGGAGGTGTGTGCCTGCAATGGCCTCCTTTCTTATCATCATCTTCTGAAAGCGATGGGGACTTTGAGAACAGGCTGCAGCTTCGGGAGGACTTTGCTCGCTGTTCCCTTAGTGTACGAGTGACGGAGGTGTGCGCCTGCAAATGGCCTCCTTTCTTGTCATCATCTTCTGAAAGGGATGGGGACTTTGAGAACAGGCTGCAGCTTCGGGAGGACTTTGCTCGCCGTTCCCTTAGTGTACGAGTGACAGTGGTGTGTGCCTGCAAATGGCCTCCTTTCTTATCATCACCTTCTGAAAGCAATGGGAACTTTGAGGACACGCTGCAGCTTCGCGAGGACTTTGCCCGCCTTTCCCTTAGAGTAAGACTGATGCTTGTGCGCACCTGTGATCGCCCTGCTTTCTTATGACCATCTTCTGTAAGAGATGGGAACTTTGAGGACACGCCACAGCTTCGCGAGGACTTTGCTCTCGTTCCCTTAGTGTACGAGTGACAGTTGCATGCGCATGCGAATGGCCTCCTTTCTTATCATCATCTTCTGAAAGCAATGGGAACTTGAGGACACACTGCAGCTTCGCGAGGACTTTGCTCTCCGTTCCCTTAGTGTACGAGTGACGGTTGTGTGCACATGCGAATGGCCTCCTTTCTTATCATCATCTTCTGAAAGCAATGGGAACTTTGAGGACACACAGCTTCGCGAGGACTTTGCTCCGTTCCCTTAGTGTACGAGTGACGGTTGTGCGCATGCGAATGGCCTCCTTTCTTATCATCATCTTCTGAAAGAATGGGAACTTTGAGGACACAGAGCTTCGAGGACTTTGCTCGCCGTTCCCTTAGTGTACGAGTGACAGTGTGCGCTGCGAATGGCCTCCTTTCTTATCATCATCTTCTGAAAGCAATGGGAACTTTGAGGAACTCTGCAGCTTCGCGAGGACTTTGCTCTCCGTTCCCTTAGTGTACGAGTGACGGTTATGTGCGCATGCGAATGGCCTCCTTTCTTATCATCATCTTCTGAAAGCGATGGGGATTTTGAGAACTGGCTGCAGCTTCTCGAGGACTTTGCTCTCCGTTCCCTTAGTGTACGAGTGACGGTTATGTGCGCATGCGAATGGCCTCCTTTCTTATCATCATCTTCTGAAAGCGATGGGATTTTGAGAACTGGCTGCAGCTTCTCGAGGACTTTGCTCTCCGTTCCCTTAGTGTACGAGTGACGGTTATGTGCGCACGCGAATGGCCTCCTTTCTTATCATCATCTTCTGTAAGAGATGGGAACTTTGAGGACATGCCACAGCTTCGCGAGGACTTTGCTCTCCGTTCCCTTAGTGTACGAGTGACGGAGGTGTGCGCCTGCAAATGTCCTCCTTTCTTATCATCATCTTCTGAAAGGGATGGGGACTTTGAGAACAGGCTGCAGCTTCGGAGGACTTTGCTCGCCGTTCCCTTAGTGTACGAGTGACGGTTGTGTGCGCCTGCAAATGGCCTCCTTTCTTATCATCATCTTCTGAAAGCAATAGGAACTTTGAGGACACACTGCAGCTTCGCGAGGACTTTGCTCTCCGTTCCCTTAGTGTACGAGTGACGGTTGTGTGCACATGCGAATGGCCTCCTTTCTTATCATCATCTTCTGTAAGAGATGGGAACTTTGAGGACACGCCACAGCTTCGCGAGGACTTTGCTCTCCGTTCCCTTAGTGTACGAGTGACAGTTGTATGCGCATGCGAATGGCCTCCTTTCTTATCATCATCTTCTGAAAGGGATGGGGACTTTGAGGACATCCTGGAGCTTCGGGAGGACTTTGCTCGCCTTTCCCTTAGTGTACGAGTGACGGAGGTGTGTGCCTGCAGATGGCCTCCTTTCTTATCATCATCTTCTAAAAGGGATGGGGACTTTGAGAACAGGCTGCAGCTTCGGGAGGACTTTGCTTGCCGTTCCCTTAGTGTACGAGTGACGGTTGTGTGCGCCTGCAAATGGCCTCCTTTCTTATCATCATCTTCTGAAAGGGATGGGGACTTTGAGAACAGGCTGCAGCTTCGGGAGGACTTTGCTCGCCGTTCCCTTAGTGTACGAGTGACGGTTGTGTGCGCCTGCAAATGGCCTCCTTTCTTATCATCATCTTCTGAAAGGGATGGGGACTTTGAGAACAGGCTGCAGCTTCGGGAGGACTTTGCTCGCCGTTCCCTTAGTGTACGAGTGACGGTTGTGTGCGCCTGCAAATGGCCTCCTTTCTTATCATCATCTTCTGAAAGGGATGGGGACTTTGAGAACAGGCTGCAGCTTCGCGAGGACTTTGCTCTCCGTTCCCTTAGTGTACGAGTGACGGTTGTGTGCGCCTGCAAATGGCCTCCTTTCTTATCATCATCTTCTGAAAGCAATGGGAACTTTGAGGACACGCCACAGCTTCGCGAGGACTTTGCTCTCCGTTCCCTTAGTGTACGAGTGACGGTTGTGTGCGCATGCGAATGGCCTCCTTTCTTATCATCATCTTCTGTAAGAGATGGGAACTTTGAGGACACGCCACAGCTTCGTGAGGACTTTGCTCTCCGTTCCCTTAGTGTACGAGTGACAGTTGTATGCGCATGCGAATGGCCTCCTTTCTTATCATCATCTTCTGAAAGGGATGGGGACTTTGAGAACAGGCTGCAGCTTCGCGAGGACTTTGCTCTCCGTTCACTTAATGTACCAGTGACGGTTGTGTGCGCCTGCAAATGGCCTCCTTTCTTATCATCATCTTCTGTAAGAGATGGGAACTTTGAGGACACGCCACAGCTTCGCGAGGACTTTGCTCTCCGTTCCCTTAGTGTAGGAGTGACAGTTGTATGCGCATGCGAATGGCCTCCTTTCTTATCATCATCTTCTGAAAGGGATGGGGACTTTGAGGACATCCTGGAGCTTCGGGAGGACTTTGCTCGCCTTTCCCTTAGTGTACGAGTGACGGAGGTGTGTGCCTGCAAATGGCCTCCTTTCTTATCTTCATCTTCTGAAAGGGATGGGGACTTTGAGAACAGGCTGCAGCTTCGGGAGGACTTTGCTCGCCGTTCCCTTAGTGTACGAGTGACGGTTGTGTGCGCATGCGAATGCCCTTCTTTCTTATCATCATCTTCTGAAAGCAATGGGAACTTTGAGGACACACTGCAGCTTCGCGAGGACTTTGCTCTCCGTTCCCTTAGTGTACGAGTGACGGTTGTGTGCGCATGAGAATGGCCTCCTTTCTTATCATCATCTTCTGTAAGAGATGGGAACTTTGAGGACACGCCACAGCTTCGCGAGGACTTTGCTCTCCGTTCCCTTAGTGTACGAGTGACGGAGGTGTGTGCCTGCAAATGGCCTCCTTTCTTATCATCATCTTCTGAAAGGGATGGGGACTGTGAGAACAGGCTGCAGCTTCGCGAGGACTTTGCTCTCCGTTCCCTTAGTGTACGAGTGACGGTTGTGTGCGCATGCGAATGGCCTCCTTTCTTATTATCATCTTCTGAAAGCAATGGGAACTTTGAGGACACACTGCAGCTTCGCGACGACTTTGCTCTCCGTTCCTTTAGTGTACGAGTGACGGTTGTGTGCACATGCGAATGGCCTCCTTTCTTATCATCATCTTCTGTAAGAGATGGGAACTTTGAGCACAGGCTGCAGCTTCGCGAGGACTTTGCTCGCCTTTCCCTTAGTGTACGAATGAAGGTTGTGTGCACCTGTGATCGGCCTCCTTTCTTATGACCATCTTCTGAAAGTGATGGGAACTTTGAGGACATCCTGCAGCTTCGCGAGGACATTGCTCGCCTTTCCCTTAGTGTACGAGTGACGGTTGTGCGTGCCTGTGACTGGCCACCATCTAGGGCATCCTTGCTCTGTGAACATGCCAGCAGTGATTTGAGGTGTTTGCTTTTCATAAGACCTCTCAGTAAGTTTCCTTTGGGCCTCCGGTACTTTTTACGAGATCGCTTTTGTGGTCCCCTTTGAGATGCTGTAGTGGCATCTAGACCATCTGATGCTTTTGCAGGACCCAAATTTGCTCTCTTATTCAGGATCTCCAATGCCAGTTTAAGAGCGTTTTTGTAGGCCACTTTCTGTCCTGGTGGGACACTGGCCTTCGACTGGGCCACTAGCAAGGAGGTAATGGATTCAATTTGAGACTCATTTAGGATCTTTATGTCTGTGCTTTTCACCTTAATTTTCTTACCTACTGAGAGTATTTGAACTTGTTGAGAAAGTGCCCTTTTCCTCTTATATTTTGGTGGGATCCCAGGTCTGGACAAAACCTTTGCTGGCCACAAGAGGCCTTTCCAATTGCATAGGATATACTCAGCAGCCATCATGATTTGAGTTTCCTCTCAAGGGGGAATTACTAGAGGTTGACGGGTCTAGCCGTCATACCCACAGCCACAGCAGGTCTTCCCTAAAACAATGTCCTTCGCCACACCTTTTGGCTTAAGACCACAGAGGGTTTACACCTTGTGTGGCCTGTCCTTCTTCTCCTGAATCTCCCACGGTCTGTGAAGCCTGTGTTCTGAATGGACTATACTGGAGAATACTGAAATGTGGAAAAGGAAAAGAAGAAAAGTATTAGAAAAAAATTCTTCTCGTGTGAAAGTAGAACAACAGTGGTCAATGAGAATTGATAAGACGTAAAACAAAGAAATAGGGACAGTGTGTATCAGACAGGGCTGTGTGTAAAATACATGGCAAGTATCAGGGAAAAATACGGAAGATACCAGAGGGGTTTTATAGCCCTCCAAACCCAACTTCTTGCCCTGCTTGTTACTACTGCATATTAAAGAGCATCTGTGTGGGGAGGTGGGTGTCATTTTCCAGATCTCATCTGTGGTATTGGACATCCTGTGTCTTTTGTGCTCCCCGGGCCGGGGTTCGTCCTGGGGGAATGCTTCACTTTTTATTTTCTGGGGTGCAGGTGCCAGGCCACCCTGTGCACCCAGGGAAGCCAGAGGTTATCTCCAGCCTATGGACACCGAATGTCAGCTCAATGTTGTGTTCAAGAGCACGAGCCTAAAATCCAGAGGTTCACAAAGATCATCATGGTGGTTACTGGTACCATCTTCATAAGAGTTGCTGCAGGCATGGGGCATTGGCTGTGACCTGCACTTTTACATTTCTCTATGGTGGTTTACAAGGCTATCCCCCACCCCACCCTCCCCACTCCAAGCACTTAATTTGTGTAGGGAAGTGGCTGTAGAGCGAGGAACAAATTAAACCATACACACTTCAAATGTGAACATGAGATGACTGCAGATGAGATGTTGAGTAAAATGAGAACGTCTTACCGAATGCCACGTAAATCCTGGGAGATGCGCTTCTGTGAGCTGAATCTGTTGATTCGCACGCTCCAACTGTGTCCGGCAGACCCTTTACTCTGCTCTGTGCTTCTGAGGTGCGCTGTCCTTCCAGAGATCAAATGACATCAAATGTAGTTAGATACCCAAGACCTATGCACCTCTAATGTCAGTCTAGAAAAGCAGAAAAGCAGACGGGAAATGAAGCCAACGAAATGGGGATGGATTCATCATTTTCCCTTCCTCAGCTCTGGAGTGCAGGCCATTCGGAAACAGAAATGTTAGTTAAGTCTCATTTAAAATGTAGACATGTCTATTTTCTTCCCTCTTTTGCATTTCAAAAATATCTCCATGCAAAGCTACTTAGTTTATCCTAGTCCTCCTATTTCAGAACAGTGGGAAGGACTGCTTTCATAGTAGCCTTTGCCTGTCTTGGATGCACAGAGATAATGATAGTAGTGGCCTGTGTGTGTGTGTGTGTGTGTGGGTGTGGGTGTATGTGTAACAAAAACAGGGTCTATAAAGTAAGTGTGTTTTTGGTGTTTCTAAAGTAACACTAGGGGTGCCTGGGTGGCTCAGTCGGTTGAGCCTCCGACTTCGGCTCGGGTCATGATCTCCTGGTTTGAGAGTTTGAGCCCCATGTCGGGCTCTGTGCTGGCAGCTCAGAGCCTTGGAGCCTGCTTCACATTCTGTGCCTTCCCTCTGTCCCTGCCCCTCTGCTGCTCACTTTGTCTCTCTCTCAAAAATAAATAAACATTAAAAATTTTTTTTAAAAATAAAGTAACACTAAATGTTTGTGGAGAACATAAAACGCGTAGAGAGATATATACAGGAGGAAATACATTATAGACACTTCATGTAAATATGATGGTGTATGGGCTTCTCACACATTTCCTATGTATCCATATACATATGCCTGTGCATATTACCTAGAACTGTATTTCTTCACTCAAGAGCATATTTGATCACTGTTTCATGTGAACTCTGACTTTTCACCTAATTTTTGTGAATCTCTTTACAATGTGACATTTAAAAACTTTCTTTAAAGTACATTGCAAATACTCAGATGTGCGTAATGCAGAAAATGCAACTGTTCTCTCGATCCCTCCCCCCTTAGAAATTCCCTGTTAATGGGTTCCACTTTTCTGTATACACTGTACAAATATGTATAATAATTCTTTTTAGCTCATCTATTATCAGTTTCAAACGATATGTTTCATTATACAAAATATTATTTCCCTAATAAATGTGTGTATGCATGACTTTTTTCACACATACTCATAGACATAACATGAAATGTATGACTAATTATACATACTTTGGGCATAGCCCACACAAACTTTTTCTTGCAGAGTGTACGATCATGCAGGTATTGTGTCCTCTGCTTCAGAGAACTCAGTGTACCGGCTCTCAGAACACAAGTGTCACATGAGGACACAGAACAAAAGGGAGAAGGAAAAACAGGTGACTCAGCCACTGCAATCTCCCTGCAGCAGGACCTGCCAGCCCGTCACACAAAACAGGAGTGCCTGAGTCACCTCAACTCCAACCAGATAGCTACCCACCTCCAAGACACACATACACACACTTACACACATACACATACCCTCTGAGTATGTACACACACTCAGAGCGATGATGTCAGGGACCCAAGATGCCTAGTATTGATGCATTTAATCCATGCTTTCTGCTCTACACATGCATACAGATGTTTCTGCTTCCAGTGTAGATGTTATTTTCAGCTCCTTATTTTGAAAATACAGGTGGAAAATCTAAAATGCTGTTTAAAATTATAAAGTAGGAAAAATGTTAAGCATCAGTAATCTGATCACCTAGGAGAAATGCTAACTGCAAATATGTGAGTCCACAGACTCTAGCATCTTTACTCTATTTATACATATTTTATATAAGATACTAAAAAGGGTGTTAAACACCGTACTACCAGGGCGTGCCTGGGTGGCTCAGTCGGTTAAGCATCTGACTTCGGCTCAGGTCATGATCTCATGGTTTGTGAGTTTGAGCCCTGCATCGGGCTCTGTGCTGACCGTGCAGAGCCTGCTTGGTGTCTTTCTCTCTCTCCTCTTTCACTGCTCGTGCTTTCTCTCTCTCTCTCTCTCCTCTCTCTCTCTCCAAATAAATAAATAAACTTAAAAAAACCCCCGCAGCACCTGTTTGAATACTCTCTCGTATTCACATTTATGTGTATCTATTCAAGTATGAAACACTTTAATGGAGTAACTTTCAGCGGACAACCAAAACAGCAATTTCAGTTGTTTTTTTCATTACTAAAGCAATGCATGCTTGACAGAGGCAATCGGAAGGGAAGGGTGTTAAATGAAAATATTAAATCCTAAGTGGCCTTCTCACCATATGCTTTGGCCCATTGTCCAAATTATCTTCCATGAAGGGTTGGTACATAATCTTGCAGAGGGTTTACTTTTATTTTTCATACTAACAGGAGCTCAGCTATCTTCTTTCCCTCTAAAGATGTATACAGGTGGGTGCATAAACAGACAGATGATAGATAGAAAGAAATAATATGTAAATATCGATCCTATTTTGCACACCAGGGGCAATGAATTAAAAATAGAATCTTGGATGACACTAAAGTAACTTTTCAAGTAACCCCCAATCCTCAGAGGCCTTGGATATGAAAATGTATCCAGAATTTTAGTTTACTATGATCTATCAAACATGCCTGCCCAGTCAAAATACGTAGAATAAAACAGAAGTGGAACGGTATAAATAGCAACTCCACAATCTATAACTTCACAGCCAGTTCCGGACCATCAAGAAGTAGAGCCTTCAGATGGACCAGCTTCAATTTTTAAGTCCTGGTATACCTTTTGTTCTATTCCATTTGCTCTTTGGTTATGGAATGAAAGAACCTGATGGCAGTATTTATTTATCCAATCAGCGGCCATGAGTTTTAGAAGAATTGTTTTGGAAGCTTTATTCTTTAACTCCTTTCCCCAGGGAGGGCTGTGATCGCTTCACTTCCAAAGAAAAAAGGAAAGAAAACAACCCTCTGAAGGTGCTGTCTCAAAGTGAGGGCACTTGCCTTGCTATGACCGCCCCCACCCCACTCCCCAGATGCAGGAATTCTCTTGTCTTTACCCCAATGCCCCGTCCCTACAATTACTGCCTATTTGTTGGAGCTTCTTTCAAGCTGTAGGTTTCGTGATTTTAAACTGTCCCCCAAATATGTATTTCCTTAAATGGATGAGTTGGCAGTCCCCCTTTTTTATTATAAAGGCACATTTTATGTAATTTCAGTTATAAAAGAAAATACATTCTTGCCTATTTTTGTACCTTTCCAGTGCCAGATGAATTCAGCATGAACTTTCACATGTAAAAGTTGTTAATCTTTCACTGGGTTTGAATTCTATTTGTAGGATAGCTGAGTGAGATCTTCAAACCTTTCCTTTATGTTGTTCACTAGTGTCATAAATTCTTAGAGGTCATGCCTATTCGGAAATGTGGGCCATTTTTGTACAAACATTTAAATGGCAAATGTTACAGACTGAAAAATCATGAACTGCCCTCAGTTTTCTCAAAGAAGTGAAAAAATTAGGCTTGTTTCGCATCTACAAATGATCAGCTATGACACTAAATACACATACACCTTCAAATCGGTGAGGTCTGTGTCCCAAATCTCCATTAACAAAGAAGGACCAACGGGGCCTAGTCTTGCAGGCACACACCTTCAAGAGCTATCTATTCAGAGAAGGGAAAGCAAGAGCACTTGAGCAAAGAACTCTACAAAGTTCAGGGTTTCCCTCAGGGCCCTATTTTAAGACTAGAGTGACTTCTCTCTCCCAGTCCTCCAGCAAACTCAGGTGGTTTCTCCCTTCCAGTAGGCTAACTTTCTTCCAAAGGTGTTCTGTTACCCCTTTGGGTCCCTATTACCTGCCACGAGGAGACCTCCACTACCCTCTATAACACTATGGAAATCATGCATGGCATTAGGGTTAAAACAGTCAAGGGCAGCCTCCATAATTACTAGTACCTAGGTGAGTGGACGAGGTGCATGTTTCAGAACCTATTGATTGTCCTGTGTCGTGCACAAGGAGAAAAATGTGCCCTTGTTCACAAGATAAGTCATTGCATCGTAGTTTGGCACACCAATATTGGACATGTGCCAGGTCCTTGCTACCCATGAGGAGAGACTAACAAACCTATAAAGTAATCTGACAAGGGCATGTGATGTATCCAACATAAAGACTGATGTACGCCTTCATGTACTGACACAGGAAGAAAATTCAGACAAAAAAAAAATCTAACTAGGGGCCAATTAAGCACAAATAATATGCTTTACGTAAAACACACATTCACATGGAGAACAATGGTATATACTTTATCTTAGGATACAAAAGACATGTAAATGCAAGAGGAAAGTCTAGAATGGTAAACAGAAATGTTGTGGCATGGTTGCATTGAAAAGAGAAGAGGAAAAAGGATGGAAGTGGGTATTGAGGGTAGACATCACTTTTCTTTCTTTTTTAAAAAAGTAGGCTTCACCCCCAGTGCAGAGCCCAATGCAGGGCTTGAACTCATTGACCCTGAGACCTGAGCTGAGATCAAAAGTCGGACGCTTAACCGACTGAGCCGCACAGATTCCCCTACATCAGTTTTCAAATCATGTTTCAAAATATTACAAGAAGGACACCTTTATGTGTACATAGGCACCAAAACCTTACTTTATAAGGACTCTAAGGAGATATGAAATGAAATACTGGATGTAAGTGGACAAAAAGAAGGCAAGCAAAACTGTACCATTGCATAGAAAGCAATGAGAATACATTTGAAATGTCTTTGAGGTGTATTTTACATTGGTCAGAGGAAAAATTATTATTAAAATGTATATTTTTGACCACATAAGAGATATTGTACTTCACTCCAAGAAGAGAGAAAGGGACTGCTGAATGTACGAAGGAACAATCTTCCAAAATAAACAACAATATCAGGTGGTATATTTGATGTGCCAAACTGAAAGCGTAATACATTCCATCCCTCCTTCCCTCACACACACACACACACACACACACACACACACACACACATACACACACACACAGAGAAACACACGAAGACATATACAGACAGGTGTAGGCTCATCATAGTAAAACTTCTAGAAACCAAAGGGAAAGGAAGGGCCTTAAAAACAAAGAGGGAAAAACAAACATGACTATTAAGCAATATTCTCTTATTATTTTATTTAGAGAGAGCTTGATAGAATTCTTTAGAGAACAAAAAAGAAAAAACAAATAAAAAAGGGAGAAATGAGACAAGAGTGCCATGATAGGAAGAGTGGGCACTTGTTCTAGAAAAACCAAGTGAAGGTATGGTGCTTCCGAGAAGCCATGACCTCTGAGGAGGAGACCTCAGAGCTTGGGCTCACACTTTGTCTTTTAGACATGTTTCTTAGTTTGTGTGTGTGTGAGCTGCTCATTGTGTCATAACACTCACAATATTATCCTCTAGGTTTTACAAAGTAACACTAGATCTTCCAACCCTACCCATTTGCCTCCTTTACTGACTTCAAATTTTCTCTCATATCATACACACAATAACTTTAAGTAGATACAAATGAGTAAACTTACATCTTTAAGGGTTCATGGGACAACCGTTAAGCAGAGGTACACAATGAGAAATACTTGGGGACCTCTGCTTTCAAGAACTTAGGTAACAATTCCCTCGTGAAGTGGTGTCACTTTAGGACAGCAAAAGATGGCTGAGGTATGACAGGTTACTCAATCACTCTAGCCCTCCACAAGAGGAGCTGCCGTCCTCTCTTATAAAACAGGAGGGATTAGAGTTCTTAATGTCCAACTAAAGACCACACACTGGCAACATTCGCGCGCGCGTGCGCGCGCGCACACACACACACACACACACACACACACACACACAACTCACATTGATAGCAGACACCGACTAGTCTCGATGTTTCTACAGTTACTCCATCTCTCCAGTCTGTAAATATCCTTGTTAAATGTTTCTGTCTCCAGGAAAGAATGGCTTACCCCAGTTGTCATGGAAACCAGAATGTCATCAAAATGTTCTCCTGATGTTAGCTTTCTATGGAAACCAGGAAGTACTAATACATCCTCAGATGCAGAGCGTTGATCTCACTCTCAGTCAATTACACCCTGACCAATCCAATGAATGAATAAAATTATTAGAGACAGTACTCGATGTTCTCATGGAAAAGGGATTGAGGGCAGGGGAGTTTTCACAAAATGGATTATAGAGGAAATAAAGTAGAAAGATGACAGCTTCTGTTTTGCCTTCACACACACACACACACACACACACACACACACATGCGCACATACCCCACACTTAGAATCTAAGTCCTGTTAAGGACCTCCTTTCAACCTGCCAGGACACATGGAACCAGGTGCATTTGTGTAGGTGGAATCCAAGGACTCTCACTCAATTTAAAATGACCCAAGAGGAGAAAACATGTGAGGATAAAGAATCTAGGTGCCAGAGGAAGGCAAATTAGAAAGTCAGGTTGCAGCAGGACCAAATGACCCTGAGTCTACACTTGGACAAAAGTATATTGACAGGGTTTTCAGGACACCAGTGGTTCCTGAGAAGAGACACAACTTCCCCAAATGTCCTTGATCTAGGACATTAGGGAGGTAAAGATGAACCTCTCACAGTTGGGACCTGTGCTCAGCAGTATATCCTGCTGCAACCATGCTGCTGATGAATACTATGCTCGGAGATGGGGCTCCTATCATCAGGGCACACAGCACATACTTCCTCTCTCATAGTCATTATTTTAGGGGACAGAGCTGCCATGTGATGAAGCTTTTCCTCCTATTAATGAATTCTAGGTGATTCTTCTCTGGCCAGTCTTGGACAGTGATGTGCTGGAAACCGGTCTTTGGGAAAGGAGAGTGCAGTTCTGATTTCCAGGGTTTTTCTATTTCCATGATGTGAATACTCCCATTATGGCTGACTTTAAGCCACCAACATGATGTCACTGGATGCTGAGTTGGCAAGCGATGCCTCAAATCATCCCTCATGAGGTGATAGTTCCAGACCCAGCCACAGATGCTTCAGCACAGCCCTGGACCCCAGATTCTGGAGCAAGACAAAGCCCTCCCATTCTACATACAGCCCACAAGAGAAGGGCAAGCTAGGCCTTTATATAACCAACTGAATGAAGACTTTCAATAGGAGAAGGAGAGAGATATCAAGACACCCCCTCCCCACCGCTCGTGCAGCCTATGTAGTTTTGGGGGAGGGAAAATAGTGGGGTGGATTCATGGTCTATCTTTTCAAATCAGAGGTACTTTCTGAAAGACAGACGTGGGTTTGAGTCTCAGCTCTGCCTCTCCTCGGCTGTGTGACTTTCACATTGTGCCCTAACATCTCTGTTCCTTAGTCTCCATTTTTGTCAAATCAGCTAATAGTGTCTCTGCTCTCAAAGGGTTGATTAAACTTTACGAAAGAACACTGGGCTCCAGCAGTGCCCAGTGGTCATTCCAGAACCCCGGGGTGGGGAAGGCTCCCTGACATCCCGCTGGAGGGCCGGTGAGGTCTTCCTCTCCCTACTCAGTATCACACTTTGTCTTTCAGACATGTTTCCTAGTTTCTTAGAAATCTGGATTTCTTTGTTGCCTTCCATTGAAACAACAGACTATAAGAGGTGAAGAGGCAGGTAAGAAAATCGAGGTCTTTCCTATTCAGGTAGGTATTGAATAGATTTGCAAAGAGGTAAAATAATGCCATACTTTTAATACTTTTGTTTGCTTTCAAAAATGTAGTAATGTTTTCATAAAGCATATTTACAAGTAAGCAATAATGGGCTGAATATTACTTTTAAAAGAATACATTAAAATAGACTGCTTAGGGGGCGCCTAGGTGGCTCAGTCGGTTCAATGTCCAACTTCGACTCAGGTCATAATCTCACAGTTCGTGAGTTTGAGCCCCAGGTCGGGCTCTGTGCAGCCTGGAGCCTGCTTCGGATTCTGTGTCTCCCTCTCGCTCTGCCTCTCCCCACTCGTGCTTTGTCTCTCTCACACTCAAAAATAAACACTTAAAATTTTTTTAAAAAAGGAAAAAAATAAAATAGACTGGTCCATCTTTTTCATAATACTTGAATATTTTATTAAATAGGTCTAAAAAGCATTATTTTTTGAAAAAGTATATGTTTAAATTCAAGTTAGATAACATACACTGTAGTGTTGGCTTTAAAAAGCATTATTTTCTCCTTTTTTAAAATTTTATAATAGTTTATTTTCAAATTGGTTTACATATAACACCCAGTGTTCATCCCAATATGTGCCCTCTTTAATGCCCGTCACCCCCTCTCCCCCCCTCCCTCACCCCCCTCACCCTCAGTTTGTTCTTAGTCTTTGAGAGTCTCTTAGTATGTTTCCACGAATAGGTGGACTTTGTGAGACTAAGCAAAAACCAGGGGGAGGGGAAGAGGGGAAAGGGAAAAAAGACACAGAGAGGGAGGGAGATAAAACATAAAAAGCATTATTTTCTAATTAAAAGTTTAAAAAATTTTATTGAATTGAAATTCATATTTTTTTATTTTTTATTTTAATTTTTTATTTTATATTTTTATATTTTAGTTGGTTAATCTACAGGGCAAAGTTTGTTTCAGAAGTAGAACTTGGTGATTCATCACTTCCATGTAACACCCAGTGCTCATCGCGACAAGTGCCCTCCCTAATATCCATCACCCATCTAGCCCATCTCCCGTCCACCTCCCTCCATCAACCCTCTGTTTGTACTCTATTGTTAAGAGTCTCTTGTGGTTTGTTTCCTTTTGTTCTCTTCTGCCTCCCTTCCCATATGTTCATCTGCTTTGTAAATTCCACAAATGAGTGAAATCGTATGGTATCTGTCTTTCTCTGACTGACTTATTGAGCTTAGCATAATATATCTAGCTCCAACCACATCATTGCAAATGTTAAGGTTTCTTTTTTTTTTTTTTTTTTGATGGCCGATTAATATTCCATTGTCACATTTTAGAGTATACCATTCGGTGGTGTTAGGTAAGTTTTCAATGTTTTGAAATCATGACTTCTATCTTCTTAACAAAACATTTTCATAAGTTCTAAAGGAAATCTTATATCCAGACACCCTCATTCCCACATGCCCCTACCTCCTGGGAACCACAAATCTACTTTCTGTCTTTATGGGTTGTCTTATTCTGAATATTTCCTATGAATGGAACCACACAACATGTAACCTTTTGTGTCTAGCTTACTTCAAGTAGAATAATGATTTTAAAGTTCATCTACACTGCAACGTTCCTTGTAACGTCTACATAATATTCTGTTTTATGGATATTCCACCTTATGTTTACCCATTCGTCTGCTGATAGAGGATTGGGTTGCTCCCACTTTTGGCTGTTTTGAATAGTGCTACTATGAACATACATGCTCATGTGTTTTTTAAATGCCTATTTTAAATGGGGGGTGGTGGTGGTATATATCTCTAGGGGCAGAATTGCTGCGTCATATGCTAATCATATGTTTAAGCTTTTGAGGAACCACCAAGCTGTTTTCAACAGTGGCTGTACCATTTTAAATTCCCACCAGCAGTGTATAAGGCTTCCAACTTCTCCACATTCTCAACAGCAATTTTGTTATTTTCCCTTTTCCCCTCTTAGTTTTAGACACCCTAGTGGATATTAACAGCTATTGTTAGGTTTTGATTTGCAATTCCTCATGACTAATTATGTTGAGCATATTATCATGTGACTGATGGCCATTTGTATATCTTCCTTGGAGAAATATGTATTCAGATCCCTTTCCCATTTTTGTTGTTTGTTTTGTCCTTTGGTTGGAGTTGTAAGGGTTCTTTATATAATCTGGTTACTAGACTCCCACCAGACATACGATTTGCCAATGTTTCCTCCCATCTTGTAGGATATCTTTTCTCTCTCTCGATAGTGTCTTTTAATGCAAAAATATTTTCATTTTGATGAAGGCCAGCTTACCTATTTTTTTCGTTTGTTGCTTTTGGTCTAATATTTAAGAAACCCAAGGTTATGAAGGTTCATTCCTATGTTTTATTCTAAGAGCTTTATAAGTTTAGCTGTTATATTTAGGCCAGATTTATAGCCTAAATATAAACATTTATATTTATGGTGTGACTATAGTGTCCAACTTGATTCATTTGTACATGGATGTACCATTGTCCCAGGGGCACTTGTTGCCAAGATTATCCTTACTCCATCGAATGGTCATCATCGATCATCCCTCACCCGACACACTGGTGTGTGCTTATGAGAGCCAAAGAAATGCTGAGCATTATAAGGAAGAGAACTGGAAGTAAAACATAAATCACTGGCTTAGCATGAACCTGTTACTTGAAGTAGGCAGTATGAAAGTGTGATCAGACTGAATAAAATATTGAAGCTTTGCTTCCAAATCTTAGATGAAAGAAGTAAAATGTGTGATTAAAAACAGAAAAAAAAATACATAGCTTGTACCAAAGTAAGGCAGGTACAAAAAAGCGATTATGTCAAAAGAAAATAATATGGGAGGAGAGAGAGAGAGAGAGGGAGAGAGGGGAAGGGAGAAGGACAAAAGCAAATAGTATCCCCCAATTTCAAATTGTATGGTATATCTGAATGGTGGAATGAAGTATGAATTTCATTTCCTCCATAAATTTTATATTTTGTAAAAATTATTTTACCATGAATGCTTATTGCTTTTGTAATTAGAAGAAAGGCTTCAGAGTAGAACTGAATTGAACTAAGAGTGCTCCATATTAAATTATTTTTGGAAAGTGGAATGTTCTTTATTAGCTAACTTCTAGAAGGGTAACTTGAAAATCCTTGAAATCTCTTGGAACCACCGTATGAAACCAAAACGTGGTGTAATGATCTATACATAACAGTCGTCCAATACCTGTGTTTTTGTGTAGTTGGATGACAACTGAAATGCAACAATTTGACTTCCCCTTAAAAGTTTAATACAGATAAGTTCAACTTTGGTATTAGAAAAGTCAAAAGATGTTATAACTCAATCTTGGTTATTCATGGAGCAGATACTCCACTAAAGTCCTTCGTTCCTATTTCTTTCCTATTTTTCAGATTTTTAATAGTTTCCTAACACCCATGGACTGCATTTGCAAAACAAGGACAATGGTGTTAGGAAGCCACAAGATGGAGATGTTGAGCTGCCATTGTTAATGACAGTCAGGTCCTCCTTGAAAATATAGTGGTTCCAACTTTAGTGGAGTTGAGAGCAACCTGGAGAATTTATTTAAAATGCAGATTCCCAGGGGCGGCTGGGTGGCTCAGTAGGTTAAGCGTCCGACTTTGGCTCAGGTCATGATTTCATGGTTCATGGGTTCGAGCCCCAGTGTCGGGCTCTATGCTGACAGCTCAGGGCCTGGAACCTGCTTCAGATTCTGTGTCTCCTTCTCTTGCTCTCTGCCCCTCCCCCACTCAGGCGCGCACAAGCAGGAGCTCTCTCTCTCTCTCTCTCAAAATAAACATAGAAAAAATATAATAAAATAAAATGCAGATTCCCAGTGCCCACCCACACAGTTGATTGGGCAGGCCTTGGATAGATCCAAGGAATCTGAACGCTAACACTCTTCTTTCTGTGACTTTGATATAGGTGATCCCATACACCACACTTTGAGAAACTCTGAAGTAAATGGTAATTGAAACCTAGCTTTCCTAGGAATGACATATAGGGAAAGGGTATAAATTGAGAAAAGAGCCCAGTAAAACCAAGTCCTGAGGAACGCCATCATGTGACCGCTCATTTGAAAAGAAGGAACTTGTAACGGTAATAAGAAGTTGCAAGAGGGGCGCCTGGGTGGCTCAGTCGGTTAAGCGCCGGACTCTTGCTTTTGGCTTAGATCACGATCTCACAGTTTGTAAATTTGAGCCCCACATCGGGCTTTGACAGTGCAGAGCCTGCTTGGGATTCTCTCTTCTCTCTCTCTCTTGCGGCCCCTCCCCTGTTTGTGCTCTATCTCTCAAAATAAATAAATAAACTTAAAAAAAAGAATAAAAATGCCCTGCGACATTTGACACACCCTAAATAATTCATAAAGCTGAAATATATCGTATTTCCCGTCCCAAATCTACATTTGTTAATAAAATGTTATATTTAACCCTGATGATCAAAACATTCGTTTTCTAGGCTTTGAAATATATAGCAGGTGCTAGTTTGCATTCCATGTTTGATGTTCAGGAAATTGTATACCAGTGGCTAAAAATGTGGCCATAGTAATGACAATATAAAAATTATTATAATATAATCACAATTGTGCTATAACTAATTATAAGCATTAATATCATTATGCTGTTATTAATATTTGAGTGCTTGCTTTATATTATTGAGTGCCCATAAGAGTTTTTATGCACGATTTCACTTAATTTCATCCAAAATACTATGAGACCAGTACTACTGTTATGCCTTTAAGATCGTAAGAAAGTCATTGAGGCTTAGAGAGGTCAAGAAATCATCTCAGTGTCTCTCACAGTCTGTAAGAGGGATGGCCTCATTTAATTTCACGCTGGACTTTCAGTTCATGCTTATAGGATTTTTGTGAGTTTCCGTTTAACGAAACCCAATGTAGTCAAGTTTTACATCAATTTTAGAAAGGCATAGATTGCGGGGACCACCAGCTCCCCACCTGCGTCCTGGCTCTCCTCGTGTTCCTGGGCCCCTGTGTAGGCATCATTTCCCAGCTTTCCATGCTGTTAGATGTGACTGCCTGAGATCTAGGCAATGAGGTGTCAGTGTAAATGGTGTGTACCATTGCCAGGCCTAACTCTGAAAAATAATCCTCGTACTTGGTGCACCTCCGTGCTCTTTTCCCTGTCTAGGAAACTGCAAAGGAGGCCACCTCCAGGGCACCCATGGAAGCCACATGTTGCTTGTGTCAGACTTTCTGACAGCCTGGGTCTCTGTAGAATTGCATGGATAATGCCCACCCACCATGAGGACATACTGACTTTCCCGGTTACATTACAGGAGAAATAAACGAACCAGTTTTGAGTCATTATACATGTTTGGGTTTAAATGTCACAGTAATAGTGTACCACACCTGATGTAAGTTGGGTAAAAGTAAATTTCAGGAATGCACTGTTCTACCATTATGAATTGCATTTGCCTGCATTTCGAATAGCAGCCTAGATAGATACGGGGTTCACTTATTCCGGGTAACACGCAGTAGGAATACACTGTTCAGGGCTGGTGCTACAGCTCAAGGAGCCAGGATCTTCTCTTTACTTTCCCTTCTATCCTTAAATGTGGCTTTTGTCTCCAAGGTCACAAGCATTGCATCTATATTACTGGCAGGACAAAGGGTAAAGATCAAAGGGGGAATCCAGCATCATCTTTCCAGTTCATGAAGCTTTCCTAGGAATGCCACCAGTGTCATCTGGGACATGTATCATGGCCAGCCCAGGGGCTGAACTGGGCCGTGTGCTCACCTCTACGTGCAACGGGGTCAAGGTTCTGTTAGCAAGGATGAAAGGGTGAAGGACAGAATGCCTAGGTAGATGCATGGCCTGCCATAGCACTTACGTTATATTATCTTTATTAATTATCCAAATCCCTTGTGGTAGCTTGTTACAAATCCAGATTCTGTCCTCGTGCCACCCACAAAGAATCAGAATGTCCCTGAAAATTTGGATGCCCACTACTTTTGGGTTGTGGAACTGCTGATCTTTGCTCTATCGAGGAGAGTCCTTTTGTCTTTTCACCTGGTCTGGTCTGCATGAACTCTTCAATGGGTTTATCATTTCATAACGGTTAGGTGTATTCCAAAATGTTAAAGATAGTACCTTCCTCAAGTTACTTGTTTTTAAATTTACATTGAAAACGGCAACTTTTTAAAGGACTTCCACATCTACAGTCACACTCTTCAGACCATTTTCTGTATTACTGGAAGGTACAAATACTGCTAGATATCATGATTTACAGCTGAAGATGTGGTTTATTTCCAGAGGGGCAAAGTAAGGCAAAAACGGTCACAGGTGCGGGCCAGGGGAGAGCAATGGGCCAAAATACTAAAGGTCTGGTCCTAGCTCTACTGTGAAGCTCTGCAAACTTGGGTAAACATTTGCGCTCTTTGATCCTCATCCTCTTAAGTTATAAACTGGCCTTCTACTAATTCATCTTCCAGAGGGTTATTAAGATAATTAGATGAGTCATGGATATGTACACCTTCAAAGGGCAGTAAAGCTTACAGAAATGTTGTTTTTATTTATGGGCAAACACTAACCAAGTTGAACTGTAAGTCCCAAATCTGCTCGGTCGATTTATTCAGGCTTCCAGTATGGTCAACGTGAGGCACAATAGTACAGTCTCATTAGCACACAGATGAGTGGATTACAGTGTAGCGAGAGGAGAGAGGAGGCACAAATCACAGTATCAGGCAAAGGAAGGAGTGTCGACCAAGACTCGACAGAGAAGTCGACCGAGCTTGCTCAAAGGCCCAGTGGGGGGAAACAGCAATGGTGTGCCTGAGGAAACTGCAAGAAGTTCAGGATGGAGAGGGTAAAAGGAGGGTTAAATGAGTCAAGATGCTAAGGGTTCTCATATGTAGGGTAGACCCTCTCGTGGAGGCTCTGAGGAATCACTGAAGGATCTTAGGCATCCTAGTGTCGGCTAATATCTGAGGATTCAGAGTTAGACAGATCTGACTTAGAGTCTTCATTCTACTACTACAAGCTGTGGTTTGGGCACAGGATAAATGAAATGACTGGCGGAACAGGATAGAGAAGCAGAATCAGGGACAGAGCAAAACTTGACACGTTATAGACATGGCATAGTTAGCTGATAGTAGGGAAAGTGTGCGCCATTCAGTAAATGAGGGTGGTGGGATTATTTCTTCCTGGGAGGAAGAAAGCAATTAGATCACTACCTGACAGCAAGCACAAAGATCAATTCAACATCATCAAAGACTAAAAAACAAAACAAAACAAACAAAAAAAGAAATACAAGATCACACCTTAAAACGTCTATAAGAAACAGGAGAAAACTTTTATGACCTTAGGGTTCAGACAATTTTATTTGAAAAGCCCCGGGAGGCAAGAAAACAAATAGATGAACTGGACGATATCAAAATTTAAAACATTTGGGTGTTTTAAATTGAAAAGAAAGGATGTTCTCAACAGAGTGTCCAGGCAATCCATGGAATGGATAAAAATAATTGCAAATAATCTCTCTGATAAGAGATGAAAATGCTGAACATATAAAGAGGTCGCACAAATCAACCACAATCACCACCACAACTACAGTAAAAAAAAAACAAAAAAACATCTGTTTAAAAAATTGTCAAAGGACCGGAATGGACATTTCTCCAAAGAAAGTATACAGATGGCAATAAGCACATGAAAAGATGCTCAACATAACTAATCATTACTGAGATGCAAATCAAAAGCACAAGGAGATAGCACTTCACACTCATATGGATGCTCGTTACCCAGCAAACAAAATACAAACACAAAACAAAGACAAAAATCCCGGAATAACAAGTGTTGGCATGGATGTGGAGAAATAGCAACAATTCCACATTGTTGGGGGCATTGTAAACTGGTACAGCCACCATGGAAAACAGTATGGAAGAACCTCAAAAAGTAAACAACAGAACTACCATACAATCCATTAATTCCATGGCTGGTATATACCCAAAAGACGTGAAAGGAGAGAATCAAACAAGATATAGAGTGTCAGAAAGATATTTGTGTACCAGTGCTCATACACAAATTTCAAAATACATAAAAGTGGAAACAACCTAAGTGTCCATCAGCAGATTACCGGATCCCCCCCAAAGTGGACTACATGGGGAAATCGCCTCAGAGGTCAGTACAGCCTCTGCCACCACACACTGCCCTCGGGGGCCTCGTCCTGTCCTGTCCTGTCCTCTCTTGTCCTGTCCTGTCCGAGACCCCGGAGGACTCCGTGAGGACATCACCTCTGAAGTCGGCCCAGCCGCCACCACCCCATAATTGCCCTCGGGGGCCTCGTCCTCATCCGGTCCTCTCCCGTCCTGTCGGAGCGCCCGACGACTCTGTGGGGACACCACCTCAGAGGTCGGCCCAGCCGCCACCGACTCACATCGTCCTTGGGGTCTTGCCCTGTCCTGTCCACTCTGGTTCTGTCGGAGCCCGGAG
Organism: Paguma larvata; assembly: GCA_030068075.1. NCBI lineage: Eukaryota > Metazoa > Chordata > Mammalia > Carnivora > Viverridae > Paguma > Paguma larvata. The sequence goes on from JAINVK010000159.1 coordinate 67,253, forward strand.
GACTCCGTGGGGATATCATCTCAGAATTCAGCCAAGCTGCCGCCGCCCCACAATTCCCTCAGGTGATTAGTCCTCGTCCTCTCCTCTACTGTCCTGTCCTGTCCCAGTCCCGAGGACTCCGTGGGGACATCACCTCAGAAGTCAGCCAAGCTGCTGCCTCCCCACAACCTGGCCCCTGATGACTGAAGGCATGACACCCTCCCACCTCCCATGGCCAGACAGGGCCACTGGGCCCACCTCCCCACCCACCTGGCCTCCCTGAGGGTTCCTATGCCCCACCCCCATCCTCCGTCTCCCTGTCCCTCCCTCCAGCCCCTGTACCTGAGTAGCGACCTCCACACCGAGTCCTCTGCGACGCTCCTCTGAGGGCCTCGGGAGAGCAACGAACTGCGCAGACTCGCTATGTTATGAGCGTCATTGATTGGTTGCCTAGGCGCACGTGCCAGGGGTGGGACCTTGGCCGGGACACGCCCCCTGGAAGGTCTGCCCTCCACGTGACCAGTGCCAAGGGTGGACGGCCCGGGTCCGGGTTTCCAGTTCTACTGCCCGAAGATATTTCACAGGCCATCTTTCTGGGAAATCACAAAAGGAAACCGAAGTGTGGAACAGGTGCTCAAGCGTCCGCCTTCCCCATGTGGGGGAATTTAACCATTCCTTCTCCGTCTCCTCCCGGGACCCTGCCCACCCACTGCTTCCGCTTGCAGAGGAATGGCCATCCCCCTGAGTGTTTTGTGTAAACCACACCCCTCCCTCGTCTTGGTCTTTGGTTTTGTTTGGTTTTGTGGAAGGCCCGTGTGTGTATCCTTGAATATCTTTGCTTCCTGGTGCGTTGCCTGGGTATTAGGATAAATTGTATCACATTCTGCATAGTATTCGGCCACATTCTTTCTCACCCAACATTGTGTCCTAACAGAGTCTATACTATTCCGTGGGGCACAGTGCTTTCATTTTTCCCCATGGTAGCCGATGCCATTGTGGAACCACTACTCAGTTCGTTCACCCATTTTCCTGTCCGTAGACGCGTGGATACTTTCCACTTTAGAGCCTTCAAAAGCAGTGATGCTAGAAGTGTTCTGACGCCTGGCGTACGTGCAATATGCTTTGCAGCGTTGAAAGGAGTCAAAGGGGTTAAAGCTGCTAATGACCTATTCCTACATCATAGCCTAGCTGAGTGTTCCGCAGAGCCAGATTGTTTCCAACTTCTATGACTCCAGCAGCAGATTGGGTTGTGATTGTTCCATATACGCACCAATACTGGGTGTAATCAGATCACGATTGAGTGGGTGTGGCGGGGGGAGATGGCAGCGGTGGCGGTGGCGGTGGTGGCGTTTGCTGTGGTGATGGTGGTGGTGGTGGTAATCCTATTTAGCATTTCTCCCCCACTAAGAAGAATGAGCTCTTTTTTATGCCCATTGGCCAATGCAATTTCCTTTTCCGTGACATTTATCTATGCAGGTGTTATGACGTTTCTTCAACTGGGTAGTATGAGTTGTTTACAGTTTCGTAGAAGTAGGTATCAATCGATAGCGGCGTTTCCCTCTGCCTTTTAAAAATAAGAGGATGCTTTCATTATCCTCCTTTCCTTTTTTTGTTTTTTTAATTTTTTTAATGTTTATTCATTTTTGAGAGAGAGAGACAGACCTGAGCATTAGCAGGGGAAGGGCAGAGAGAGAGGGACACACAGAATCTGAAGCAGGCTCCAGGCTCTGAGTGTCAGCACAGAGCCTGATGCGGGGCTCGAACCCACAAACAGTGAGATCATGACCTGAGGCGAAGTACAACGCTTAACCGACTGAGCCACCCAGGTGCCCTTCCCTCTGCCTTTTTATTGCAATAAAATAGATACGATGCAAATTGTACCTGTTCGGGCTTTTGTAGGTGTACACCTCAGTGGCATTAAGTATATTCTTATTGTATAACCATCGCTGCCATCGATCTCTAAAACGTTTCCATCATTCTGAACTGGAACTCTGTGCCCATCAAAACCTATTGCCCATTCCCTCCTTCTCCCAACACCTGGCAACCACCACTTTACTCCTTTTCTCAATGAATTTGAGTACCTCGTACATAAACCATTTGTCCTTCTGAGACTCCCATATTACACTGAGCATAGTGTCTTAAATTCCCCCACATCAGGAAGGGAGAGGATTGAACACCTGTTCCACACTTCGGTTTCCTTTTGTGATTTCCCAGGAAGATGGCCTGTGAAACGTCCATGGGCGATAGAACTGGAAACCCCGAGCCGTAGCCCCCACCCTTGGCACCGTCACGTGGAGGGCAGTGCCTCCAGGGGGCGTGTCTCGGACAAGGTCCCACCCCCGACACGTGCGCCTCGCCAACCAATCAGCGACGATCTAGCCCAGGCGCAACCGGCTAGCTCGTCGCCATCACGAGGCCCTCAGAGGAGCTTCGCAGAGGACTCGGTGCGGAGGTCGCTGTGCCCGTGGAGGGATGGAGGGAGGGACAGGAAGACAGAGGATGGGGGTGGGGCATAGGGACCCTCAGGGGGGCCAGGCGGGTAGAGAGGGGGGTCCAGTGGCTCTGTCCGGCCATGGGAGGTGGGGGAGGTCCTCTCCTCACGGATGAATGGGGCCGGGGTGTGGGGAGGCCCGGCACCCCTCTGAGGTGATGTCCGCACGGAGTGCTCAGGGCCACCAACAGGACACGACAGTAGAGGAGAGGAAGAGGACGGGGCAATGTGGGGTGGCGTCGGCTGGGCTGAATTCTGAGGTGATGTCCTCATGGAGCCTGGCGGGGGGAGGGGCGGGAGACAGGACGGGCACAACAGGGCCAGAACCCGTGGGCGGTGTGGGGGGTTGCGGCGGCGGGGCGGAACTTTGAGGCGAAGTACACATGAAGTCCTCCGGGCTGCGGCAGGACGGGAGGGGCAGGACCCGAGGAGAACCCGACCCCTGAGGACTGTGTGGGGTGGGGGCGGCGGAGCTGACCTCTGCGGTCATGTCCCCATGGAGTCCTCCAGGCTGCGGCAGGACGGGAGGGGACAGGACAAGTTGAAAACCTGTTCGTCAAGGACTCTGTGGGGTGGGGGCGGCGGGGCTGACCTCTGCAGAGATGTCCCCATGGAGTCCTCCGGGGCTGGGGCAGGACGGGAGGGGACAGGACACGAGGAGAACCCGACCCCCGAGGACTGTGTGGGGTGGGGGCGGCTGGGCTGACCTCTGCGGTGAAGTCCCCATGAAGTCCTCCGGGCTGCGGCAGGACGGGAGGGGACAGGACACGAGGAGAACCCGACCCCCGAGGACTGTGTGGGGTGGGGGCGGCTGGGCTGACCTCTGCGGTGAAGTCCCCATGGAGTCCTCCGGGGCTGGGGCAGGACGGGAGGGGACAGGACACGAGGAGAACCCGACCCCCGAGGACTGTGTGGGGTGGGGGCGGCTGGGCTGACCTCTGCGGTGAAGTCCCCATGGAGTCCTCCGGGGCTGGGGCAGGACGGGAGGGGACAGGACACGAGGAGACCCCGACCCCCGAGGACTGTGTGGGGTGGGGGCGGCTGGGCTGGCCTCTGCGGTGAAGTCCCCATGGAGTCCTCTGAGGCTGTGGCAGGACAGGACCTAGCAGGAGAGGGCAGGACAGGTCAAAGACGAGGTCTCCAAGACACATCGGGGTCTCGATGGCTTGGCTGACTTGTGTGCTGATGTCACCACGGAGTCCTCCAGGCCTCCGACAGGAGAGGACAGGACAGGACGAGACCACGAGGACAGGGTGGGGTGGGGGCGGCTGGGCTGACCTCTGCGGTGATGTCCCCATGGAGTCCTCTGGGGCTGCGGCAGGACGGGAGGGGCAGGACATGAGGAGAACCCGACCCCCGAGGACTGTGTGGGGTGGGGGCGGCTGGGCTGACCTCTGCGGTGAAGTCCCCATGGAGTCCTCTGGGTCTCTGACACGACAGGACAGGGCAGGAGAAGACAGGACAGAATGTGAACGATGCCACCAAGGGCAGTGTGGGGTCATGGCAGCTGGGCTGACCTCTGCGGTGATGTCCCCATGGAGTCCTCCAGGGCTGCGGCAGGACAGGAGGGGACAGGACACGAGGAGAACCCGACCCCTGAGGACTGTGTGGGGTGGGGGCGGCTGGGCTGATCTCTGCGGTGATGTCCCCATGGAGTCCTCTGGGGCTGTGGCAGGACAGGACAGAGCAGGAGAGGGCAGGACAGAATGTGAACGATGCCACCAAGGGCAGTGTGGGGTCATGGCAGCTGGGCTGACCTCTGCGGTGATGTCCCCATGGAGTCCTCCGGGGCTGCGGCAGGACAGGAGGGGACAGGACACGAGGAGAACCCGACCCCCGAGGACTGTGTGGGGTGGGGGCGGCTGGGCTGATCTCTGCGGTGAAGTCCCCATGGAGTCCTCTGGGGCTGTGGCAGGACAGGACAGAGCAGGAGAGGGCAGGACAGGTCAAAGACGAGGTCTCCAAGACACATCGGAGTCTCGATGGCTTGGCTGACGTCTGTGATGATGTCACCACGGATTCCTCCAGGCCTCGGACAGGAGAGGACAGGACAGGACGAGACCACGAGGACAGGGTGGGGTGGGGGCGGCTGGGCTGACTCTGACGTGATGTCCCCATGGAGTCTTCGGGGGCTGCGGCAGGACGGGAGGGGCAGGACACGAGGAGAACCCGACCCCCGAGGACTGTGTGGGGTGGGGGCGGCTGGGCTGACCTCTTCGGTGAAGTCCCCATGGAGTCCTCTGGGTCTCCGACACGACAGGACAGGGCAGGAGAAGACAGGACAGAATGTGAACGATGCCACACAGGGCAGTGTGGGGTCACGGCAGCTGGGCTGACCCTGAGGTGATGTCCCCAGGGAGCCCTCCAGGTCTCCAACAGGACAGCACAGGAAAGGACAGGTCAAGGTCCTTGAAAGCAGTGTGCAGAGGTGGCAGTTGTACTGACTTCTGTGGTGACGTCCCCACGGAGTCCTCTGGGACTCCGACAGGACAGGACAGGAGAGGACAGGACAGGACGGGACGAGGTCTCCAAGAGCAGTGCGTGGAGGCGGCAGCTATACTGCTATACTGTCCTCTCTGGCGATGTCCCCATGGAGTCCTTTGGGGCTCTGATAAGACAGGACAGGACAGGACAGGACAGGACTGGACGAGGCCCCAAAGGACAGTGCACATCGGCAGCAGCTGTACTGATCTCTATGGTGATGTCCCCACAGAGTCCTCTGGGACTCCAAGAGGACAGGACAGGAGGGGAGAGGAGAGGACGAGGATAAGGCTCCCACGGACAGTGTGCGGCAGCGGCATCTAGACTGACTTCTGAGGTGATGTCCCCATGCAGTCCCCCGGGGCTGCGACAGGACAGCAGGACAGGAGGAGGCCCCCCTGGGCATTTTGGCATGGTAGCGCCTGGGCTCCCCTCTGAGATGATGTCCCCACGTGCACCTCCGTGGCTCAGACCGGACAGGGCATGTCAGGAAGGGACCCCCATGGGCAGCGTGGGGTGGCGGCAGCTGTGCTGACCTCTCAGGTGATGTCCCAGTGGAGTCCCCCGGGGCTCCAAGAGGACAGGACAGTACAGGGCATGGGAGCAGAGGACAAGGCCCCCGAGGGCACTGTGGGGTGGTGGTGGCTGGGCTGATCTCTGAGGTGATGTCCCCACGGAGTCCTCCAGGGCTCCAACAGGACAGGACATGACCGGGCATAATGAGACCCCGAGAGCAGTGGGGTGGCAGCGACTGGGCTGACCTCTGAGGTGATAGCTCCAGAGAGTCTTGTGGGACTCCCACAGGACAGGACAGGACAGGACAGGACAGGTCAATGTCCCTGAGAGCAGTGTGCGGAGGTGGCAGCTGTACTGACCTATAAGGTGTCATCCCGACAGCGTCCTCTGGGGCTCCGACAGAACAGGACAGGACGGGACAAGTCAAGGTCCCCGAGAGCAGTGCGCAGAGGCTGCGGCCGGACTGACCTGTGACATGTTGTCCCCATGTAGTCCTCCGGGACTCCGACAGTCAGGAAGGGACAGGAGAGGGCAGAATAGGACAGGACGAGGATGAGGCAGGCGCCCGAAGGCAGCACGCTGTGCTGGCGGCTGTGCTGACCTCTCAAGTGATGTCTCCACGTAGTCCTCCAAGTCTCTGACAGGACAGGACAGGACAGGAGAGGATGGGGCAGGACAGGACAAGGCTCCTTAGGGCACCGTGAGGTGGTGGCAGCTGGGCTGACTCTGAGGTGGAACTAACCCTTAGAGTCCTCTGGGGTTCCAACAGGGCAGGACAGGCAAAGGAAGAGGATGAGGCCCCCGAGGTCAGTATGGGGTGGCAGCGGCTGGGCCGACCTCTGTGGTGATGACTGCGCAGAGTCCGCCAGGGCTCCGACGGAACGGGACAGGAGAGGACAGGACAGGTCGAGACCCCGAGGGCAGTGTGGGGTCACGGTGGCTGGGCTGACATCTGCGGTGACGTCCCTACGGAGTCCTCCAGGGCCCTGACGGGACAGGACCGGACAGGTCAAGGCCCCTGAGAGCAGGGTGTGATGATGGCAGCTGTACTGACCTCGGTAGTGATGTCCCCACGGAATCTTCTGGACTCCGACCGGACAGGACAAGACAGGACAGGACGAGGTCCCCGAGAGCAGTGCGTGGAGACAGCAGTCATACTGACCTCTGCAGTGATGTCTGCATGGAGTCCTTTGGGGCTCTGCTAGGACCGGACAGGACAGGAGGAACCCCTCAAAGGCAGTGCATGGCGGCAGCAGCCGTACTGCCCTCTATGGTGATGTCCCCACGGAGTCCTAGAGGAATCCGACAGGACAGGACAGGACAAGACAGGACAGGACAGGTCAAGGCCCTTGAGAGCAGGGTGTGACGATGGCAGCTGTACTGACCTCGGTAGTGATGTCCCCACGGAGTCCTCTGGACTCCGACCGACAGGACAAGACAGGACAGGACGAGGTCCCCGAGAGCAGTGCGTGGAGACAGCAGCCATTCTGATCTCTGCAGTGACGTCTGCATGGAGTCCTTTGGGGCTCTGCTAGGACCGGACAGGACAGGACAGGACAGGTCGACGACAGGATAGGATAGGACGAAGACGAGGCTCCCAAGGACAGTATGGGCTGGGGACAGCGGGGCTGACCCTGAGTTAACGTCCCCATGGAGTCCTCCGGTGCTCCGATAGGACAGGACAGGACAGGATGAAGACAGGATAGGATGGGATGAGGACGACGCCCCCGAGGGCAGTGTGGGGTGGCAGTGGCTGGGCCGACCTCTGAGGTGATGTCCCCACAGAGTCCTCTGGGGCTCCGACAGGACACGACAGGACAGGACGTGGCTCTGGAGGGCAGGGCTGGCAGGGCCAGCAGGCAGGGAAGCCAGTCCGACGTTCCCCTCTTCCTGAGAGGGCCACACCTGGTGAGGAGGCGACGTCTGCATCTGTCCCTCCTGCCTGGCCGGCCGCCCTGCAGGACAGTTTGGTTGTCCTGGGGTCCAGATGGCATGTCGAGGAGCCCCCTGACCTGACTGTCTCGGGACAGGCCCAGAACGGTTTATTCCCCATGCATTTGGAGGGAACACTTCTTTTGGTCACGGCCATGGTTGGGCCTCCAGACCAGCACGTTGTCCCTTGGGGACCGAGGGGCGGGGACGGCCGCTGTGCCGACATAAGGACATAAGGACATCTGGCAGGGGGTCCTGATGCTCAGGTGTCCTGGGGCAGGTCACAGCCGGTGGGAGGGGTCACAGCCACGGGGGCAGGGGTCTGCTGTCACCATCGTCTTTGTCCCCTCCTGGCCCAACAAGAGACACGAGGATGTGCACGCTCTGATCTGCGCAGAGGACCCTTGCCTGGCATCGCTCATTGTCCCTGTGCCCATTTCTCTCACGCGTGTTTGCGCTCACAAGGTGCAGGAGAGCTGTCTGTACCTGGGAAGACACCTTGGGATGGCGCCACGTGGGAGGAAGCGCCTGGGGAAAGCTGCGAAGGCCCCTGTGGAGGCTCGGGCTACGGCAGCCTATGACTTTGGGAGACAAGAGAGAAGAGAGCTGAGTGGGCCGGAGGCTGTTCCTGAAGGTACGGTCTATCTGACACCTCTGCAGACGCAGTGCTTGTAGATACCACACGCGGGGCAGGTCGCTGCTTCTGAGTCCTCGGCACTGTAGACAGTAAAACACGTGTGTGTTTTGTAAAGCACTTTCACGTACCGGAGGTTGCCCACTCGATCCTCCTATCCCAGACCAGGATTCCAGAAGCTTAGATGGCAGCACTTCTGCTCGCTGGCTGTTGCTCTTTCCAAAATGTCTCACATGTGCTGGGTGGTGTGCTCTGACCTTAACCCTGAAAGGTTTGCAACGCTGTCTCCAGAGCATGGTCCTCGTCCCTGATCCAGTTTCATCTGACCTTGCACATACGTGGTTCCTTCCGTTCATATGTCTGCCGTAAAGACTTTTGTTTGCAAGAGGCCTAAAAAACTCCATGGCGAGGCTACCGCTCCCTGAAAACCGATCAAAGTACCATACTTCCTTTTAAAATGCTTTCCACCTTTATTTCAATGCAGGAAACAATCCAACAACGGATAACCCTGGGGGAAGCAGTCCTTCTGCAGGAGCACTTGAGACAGATGTGGGGTAATGTGTTTAAAGTAGTTCGGCCTGACCCATAAGGTACTTTAAGAAAAACAAAGATTGGCTCAGGTAACAAGCATTGTGTCCAAAGCAGTTGGCATGATATACCTCATCCAAAACAAGCATGGTGTTTCAGGTACCCTTAACTAAATACTTAATGTAATTTCCTTACAGGAATGAATTACAGAATATGTTGGAACAATTTGAAGGTACGATTCAGGAGCTATTTCAGTGAAAGTAAATTGTTTTGAGCCGTATAGCACATGTTAACCAGAAATGTTAATCAATGGACAACAAGACTGTTTTTTAATGCCTCGTTCTCAGTAACAGGATTTCCCTTAAGTGTTTAGTATGATTTGGCTTCATAGATTTCCTTAGTTTCCCTTTTCATTGTGGATATGCAGAGGATGGTGCTGCCAGTGGTGAGGTAAGAGTGATGCTCTTATTTTATACATGGGTATATTTGATGGACTCTGGGGATATTACAACAATTTGCATGAAATAATCTCTCTTCCCCTTGGTGTCCCAGAGTAAGTGATAAATCAGTTTTGAAGATCCATTTTTAAGTTTCTCATTGTAGATATTTTCCCTGACTTTTCTACTTCTTTTCTTCAGTGCAGAAGTTTAAACTGTAGCTAATAAAAAGTTTAAAAAAATAAACTAAAATAAAACACACTAAAAAAATAAACTGTAGCTTATAAAAGAAGTCTTTGCTGTGATATTGACATTAATAAACTGTGCAGTGGAAAACTAAAGAGCACTTTGCTAGCATGCTAGCAGTGTATGATCAGAACCAAGAAACTTAAAAGTTTTCAGTTCTGTCAGATGTCACTTACATTAACTGGGTTACAGGATGAGACTCTCAGCAAAGAGTCTGAGTCAATTTTAGAGTCCTCTATACTGATCTATATGGATCAGTCCCACAAGCAGATATATGTTTTGAAACCTTTGCTCCATTTGGTGGTGTCAAGGTTCTCAGTTTGTAAGCTATCTCCTAAATTGATTTTTACACATGAGAAACTGGATATAGAAAATATTTCTGTAACTGTACACCTTTTCAGGATCCCTGGAAAATGACTATTGATGGCAGATCCATAACATACAATCAAATGCTCTGGAAAGCATTTTTCGAACTATTAAACATCTTACAAATTGCAAAGCTGCTTTTTAAAAATGATGTCAAAAACTCCCATTTATTTTTACTTAAAAAAAGCGTTTAGAAAGGGTTTTTGAGTAAATTATTTTCTTTCCTTGAACTCTCCATGGTCTTTTGTCTTTAACTCAAACATAGGTAAAATTCTCATTGACTAAATAAAACACACACACACACACACACACACACACACACGCACACCTCCTTTTTGTCTCTTTTCATTTATTTATTTGTATCCCTTCTGGAGACTTTTCAAATAGAATGAGCAGGTGTGTTTTATATGTTGACTTCTAACAATAATCCATCTGAACGAGTCCTTTCTTTTGGAGGTTATTTTATAAACTTATTAAAGACTAGCTTCTATAACTATCTTTTCACGAGAAAACTAAAGCTGTCACTGAGACCCTTTATTTTCTTTTTTACACATTTTGGGAGATAGTAACTTTTGTGTATTAGTTCTTTTGCTAGGATCGGTTAAAAAACAAAAAGTCGTGCAGGCATAAAAATTAGAATTGAGATACTAGTAACCGAATGATTTCACAGGAAAAAAAAAAAGAAGCAAATAATCTTGACTTTTGATGTGAGGCCTTTTTTAAAAATGCTAATTGTCTCTCCAACACTGCTGAACCAACGTTTGCCTACATTGTGTTGAGTAAGCAGGAAAAAATAATTTTCAACATTAAATGTTAGTAAATACGTATGTTCAATATAGGTGACCAAAAATATATGTTCAATATAGGTGACATTAAAAAGGCTCTTTATGCAAACAGAAAAAGATTCATGATGAATACCAAAGCTGCTATCAAAAGCATTCACCAGAAAGTTGATGACGTTTGGATAGCCCAGGAAGAGCAAAGGTAACATTATTGGTTTTTAGAGCCAGAAGCTGGATGTCATTTCTTAGTATGTGTGATTACAAAGAGATTCAAAATAATACTGCTATCCTCTATTTGTTGGACCTCTCTATTGAAATAAGTTTGGTTTGATTTTTATCTAAGCGAATAGTTCCTTTAGTCCTATAAGTTCACACCTTAATTGAAAGGAGATGTATTATCTAGAGGTCAGTAACAATAACCCTTTTCGCTGCTTCCAAATTATAACTGAGCTTTCTTAGTATAAAAAAAAATATAGGGGCGCCTGGGTGGCTCTATGCGTTAAGTGATCGACTCTTGATTTCAGCTCAGGTCATGATCTCATGGTTGTGAGATCAAGTCCCGCATCTGGCTCCAAGCTGAGCGTGGAGCCTGCTTAATATTCTCTCTCTCCCACTCCATCCGTGCCTCCCCACAGACATCTCTCTCCCTCCCTCCCTCCCTCCGTCCCTCCCTCCCTCTCTCTCTCTCTCTGTCTCTCTCTCTCTCTCTGTATCTAAACAAGAAAGAGCATCATATTCATTCTTGGAGTATGCTAGCTGAATAAGGGACAAATGTCTTGTGGTAGCTGTATTGAATTATGTAGAAAAGGTTAATCTTATGTTTGAATAATTTTAAAATTTATCTCTATCGGGTCCACTGTTCTTTTGTACAAAATCTTTATTGTGCCACAGTGGGGAAAAATGAAATGTTATTGTTTGGTAAGGTTATATTACAAGTGGATGTGATACCCTCATTGAAACTATTTATCATTTCACAACCTACATGTTATTCAGCAAGCGAATGAAAAAAAAACCGCTTGTAGATAAGATGCATTTTTGTTGAAAATTTATAATGCAATAACTCTTCCTCAGTTTTCAAGAGTTAAAGCATACGAAATAGCATGCCTCTCAGACCGTTAGGAGTGAGAGTAAGTCGTCCATTTTGTTTTCCTGTTTTCCATCAGAAGATTTCAGCTGTGATCATTCCCTTCTCCCTTTATAGCATAATTTATGTCCAATCGATTTGGTTTTGAATGAGTTTAATTTTTTCCTAGCGATATGAAGTATGACACTATTCTTTATTATGTTTTACAGGCAGAAGCTTTATCACGAATATTCTCAGCAGTTTCTAACTTTGTTTCAAGAGTGGGATGTAGTTGCACAGAAAGCCAAGGAAGAAGAAGAAAAACTAACTGTTGGTATCAGGCTTAGCTTTATAATTAATCTATCGTAACCAAGTCTCAAGTAGGATGGCGAGCCTGGCCATATCTCAGACCCGTAGATAGGAGCTAGAGTCCTGTTTCCGCTGCTGGCTATGTGGTTGGGGCCTGATCACAGAAAAATCAGAGAAGTGCGGGCACACATCCTACTCACAAAAGCCCTTGGTCTTAACTTCCTCGCTTGGTTGGGATTCTTGCAGTTGCAAGTGAGAGACATTTCCCAAAGTACAAAAGAGAGATGTCTTGGTTTATCTGAAGAAGCCAAAGGGAGTTTTCCTCCGGGTACAGGTAGATGAGGCTGGGAAAAGGTTGCTTAGGCAGTGCCCTCTGGGCTCTGTCTCCATCTCCTAGTCGGTTCTCTCCATGGGGCCAGCCTGATAGCATCTTACATCCTTAGACTCACTACCAGGTTAGTAAGCCCAGTGGACTGCGATCACCTTTCTCCATAGGGCCGGCAGAAAAGTCCCCTGGAGTGCTATCGATAATCTAGTTCCAATCGTTCCAGGCTCATTCCCGAACGAGTCATTGAGCTCAGGGCATGGTTCACTCTTAATGGACTGGCCTGTATCACATTTAGGAGTGGGCATGGTGGAGGGGATGTTGCTTTTTGAGGGCCTGGAATTGTTTCCTGAGAGGGGGCCAGTGACGAGACAAGGGAAATGTCATTGCCAGGCAGCATTGCGGTCCAACATGGGTCAGTGTCCTAGCAATCATAAGTTTCCATGAGACTAGTGCTCATGGTTGCGGCTGAGCAGCTGGAGAGTTGGGTTTCCCAGGGTTGATGTTAGCGGTGCGTGTGGACAGAGTGAGAAGGGGGCAAGGTATATAAAGAAGCAAGGGCGTAGGTATGACCACTGTTCATGGATTTAGCTGGAAAGGAGGAAAATGAAGGCAGCGGGTCGAGACAGGGGACGGGTGAAAAGTGTTCCATTCAGTGGATGTCGGATCCTGTTAAGGTACAGAGCTGTAGTGTGAAAGGGAGTGAGCTACAACCGTAGGGAGGTCGAGGTTGAATGTTGGGGAAAATGGAGAAACAGTGTAGTACACTGGTCAAGAGCCTGGACACTGAAACAAGAATAGTGTTTGGGATCCAGTGCTGATTTTCCAGTTGCAAAGCCGTGAAAACAGGGACAGATTGCTTTTCTCTGAGCCTCAGTTTCCTCATCTATGAAAGGAAGTGTAATAAGAGTACTTACGGTTTTGTTTTTGTTTGTTGGGATATAAATGAGCTCCTCTAGAGTAAGCTTATTTGCAATGACTCAGAACAGTATCCAGACATAGTTCCCCTATAAGTCTTTGCTACGATTAACATCATGTAGATGTTTTAGTTACTGGGCTGACAAAATCCGAGGTGTGACTCTGTAAGCGAGTGGCTAAGTAGGGATATAACATGATTGCTGGTGGAAGAATAGGAGGATGGGCATTATCGGAAGGATCATGCATGTGGATGTTGAAATCAACGAGAATGAGATACATGCTTTGAATATTGTTAAGACGGGAAATTTCCTACCCAGTGACTGGCAGATGAGATTATTGTGGTGTTTTTATATACTACTGGTGAACACAAATGATGTAAACTAGGTCATAATATTTGATAAAAGACAAGATATTCAAACTATTTATTTAAAAACGATTCCTTTCAAGTTTAATATAGGCCTTTTTTGTTAACTGTTAAATTTTACCAAAATGGTCCTCACAGCTTTTTTTCTTTTATGTTTGTAGAATATATTTCGACTGCAACAAAAAGTTTGGCAACGTTCTAAAATTGTTCACGGGCAGAGAATGCAAGCAATTAAAAAGCTGTATGAGCAACTCATAAAGGTCTGTTGAATTTGGTAACACAATATATTCTCGTAAAATATGCTACATATATGGGAGTAGAAAATGGTTGTTTTTCTTTCTTAATGCATGTTAAAAAAAACATTTTGGTTATACCTCTAAAATTAGTTGAAATTAATTAGGCATTTTCCATTTCGAATTCATTGTTCTGATGTAACATAAATGCTAAATGCACTTTTACTTTTCAGATTCATTAATGGTTTTGTGGGTGTTATTCAAAACAGGGAATGTTAGATTGGGAATTTCACCAAGAACTACGCATATCCTGCATGAAACTGATGGTTTATTAACAATTTAATCATGGCTCTTTGTTCCAGAATCAATTTTTCTTAGGAGAGCAGCAATCGATATATAGTCTGAAAGTAGGAAGTCTTTACATCATTTCTCAGCGTCATTTACTTTTCTTGATACTGCCAGTGTTTCTTCAACAGAAAGTTGCCAACTGTACTGAATTTCTAAAAATTTTTTAATGTTTATTTCTTTTTGAGGGGGGGGGAGAGAGACATAGCACAAGTAGGGGAGGGGCAGAGAGAAAGGTAGACACAGAGTCCGAAGCAGGCTCCAGGCTCTGAGCTGTCAGCACAGAGCCCGACGCGGGGCTCGAACTCACAGACCGCGAGATCATGACCTGAGCTGGGAAGTCGGCCGCTTCACCGACCGAGCCACCCAGGCGCCCCTGTAATGAATATTTTTATTTTCAATTGCACTTTATAAGCATTTCATGGCATATTTGCTTTCAGAATTATTAAAGTGACTAATAGTGGCCTTATATGCCAACGTATAATTGCAAGAGATGGCACAGATGTATGAGAGAATGAAAACAAAACAAAACAAAAAAGCCAGAGTAAGGCTCAGTTCAGCTTGTGAACTGAGATTGCCGTCTGTCATATTTTCACATTAGCAAATTATCCTCAGTGACATGGACCTCCTCTTCATGCCGATACATACTCGTTTAGGAGTGGATGGAATCCTGTACATTGCCTTTTTGTTTTTGGTCCGGGTGCTGCTGTTGCTGTCGTTTTTAATGTTGGAAGAACACTTAACATGAGACCTTACCCTCTTTTGTTCTTTTGCATGTGTGTGGATATTCAAGTTTTCCCAGCTTCATTCATTGAAGATACTATCTTTTCCCCGTTTTGTATCCTTGGCCTCCTTGTCTAAAATCAGTTGACTGTCTATGTGACAGTTTATTTCTGGGCTCAGTGTTCCATTGGTCTATACTTGTGTCTTTATGCTAGTACTGTACTGTTTTTATTACTGTAGCTTTGTAATATATTTTTCAAATCAAGAAGTGTGATGCCTCCAGGTTGTTGTTGTTGTTGTTGTTGTTGTTGTTGTTGTTGTTGTTTCTTGGGATCACTTTGGCTATTTGAGATCTTTTGTGGAACCACGTGAATTGTAGGATTGTTTTGTCTATTTTTGGGGAAAAAATAGCATTGGGTTTTGGTGGAGATAACATTGAATCTGTAGATTGCTTTGTGTGGTATGGGCATTTTAATAATATTAAGTCTTCCAACTCATGAACAGGGGATAATTTTCCATTTACGCATGACTTCCTTAATTTCTTTCATCGGTGCTTTGTAGTTTTCAGTGCACAAGTCCTTCACCTCCTTGGTTAAGTTTTTTCCTAAGTATTTCGCTTTTTTTGGCGCTATTGTAAATGGGGTTGTTTTCTTCATTTCATTTTTTGGGTAATTCGTTGTTAGTGTATAGAAATACAACTGGCATTTGCATGTTGATTTCATGACTTGCAAATTCACTGAATTCATTTATTAGTTCTAACAGATTTGTGTGTGGGGGGGATTCTTTGGGGCTTTCTACGTATAAGAGTATGTTATCTGCGAAAAGAGATAATTTTGCTTCTTCCTTTCCAGTCTGGATGTCTTCTATTTCCTTTTATTGTCAAATGGTTCTGGCTAGGATTTCCGGTACTATGTTGAGTAGGAGTAGTGAGATTGAGCAACCTCGTCTTGCTCTTGATCTTGGAGGAAAAGCTTTCAGTTTTTCACCATTGAGTACGTTAGCTGTGGGCTTGTCATATGTGTCCTTTATTATGTTGAGATACATTCCTTCTGTACCTAGTTTGTTGAGAGTTTATAACATGAAAGAGTGTTGAATTTTGTCAAATACTTTCTCTGCAGCTTTCGAGGTGATCATGTGATTTGTTCTTTAAACAGTCTTGTTCAAATACATGGCAAAATGCTACTCTTCTAAATTAACTGGGATGTTCGAAAACTAGTAATATAATTTCAAAATAAGTATTCTTTAAAGAATTTTAGAATTACACATAGACGAAACAGTTATATTGTTTCCAAGTAGAGAGCGTGTTGCCCTAATGCTCTGTGAAGACCGCTTCTTAATTGGTATGGAGGTTTGTGGATAAAGTAACAGAAATTATTTCTTCTAAAGGCTGTTGCCCAGTGTTACCACATAGGGCTGGAAATTTAGTGTTTTCCTTGACTCCTGCATTTCCTTATCCTCCCCCCTCCCCCAGTTATTATTAAGCTCTGCAATATTTACCCCTGCAACGTTACTTTAAATTCTTTCTTTGAATTCCCACTGCTGTTGCCCTAGTTCAGGACCTTGCTTGTACTATTAAACTCTCATCTGATCTCTCCATTCTTCATAGTTCTGCAACATTATCTTCCTACAACATAATTCCTCCCTTCTGAAAGCCTGTCAGTAGCTTCCCCTTCTAAACTCTTAGATGTTCACCATAACCTGATGCCCTTTTTAGTTTATTTATTTGCTGCATTCTTCCTTTATTCCCACCATTCCTGATTAATGCTTTGTCTAAAACTAACCATTACTTCTCTGCTTCACATATGTCCTTCCCCTGGAATGTTCTTAACTTCTTTCTCTTTACCTGTTGAAATCTTATTCTTTTGCCGACTAAATCGGCATGAATCTCCCTTTTCTGCTACGTAACCCCAACAAGTTGTGCTTCTACAGCTATCATAAAATATTTGTATCGTTTCTGTTTCTCCTTGCTCTTGTCACTCGACCATGGAAGAGATTGTGTGTTCATTTTTAAATTCCCCCGCAATACTCAGTGCAGTACTCTTTTACGTGGTATGCACTATTTCACCACTTGTTGGGTGAAAACCAAAATTTAAAACGTAAGTTGCGTTTTTCCTAACTTTGAAAGGGTCACATCACGGGTCATTTTAGTCCCACCAAGGAAATCATGTTCCGCTGACTATTACTGATAGTAAATGTGTTATTACCTGGTGTTAGAAAGCTTATTATTACTGGATTTCAAAATTACAGCATTTATTGACATGGACTCCCCGGTCTTTGTCTATTCTTGGGGGGATCCGTTTTGACCTTGACCATAACCATTCTTGGACACATTGTTTTGAGTAAAGCGTACCAGAGGTGTGTCTCCTAAAATAATAGTAATATTTCACTTGAATCTGATATTTAAAATTTCTCTTTGCAAATGTTGTTGTGCACATGTGCGATTTAGAAGTTTTTTTTTATTTTATTTTGGAATAGATAGCAGCCATCATTGGAATATTAAAAATGAAGTACTTTTGAAATCTAATGTTGCACGTTTCGAACATAAGATGAGAAATGGTGGTTTGTAACTGGACTGGCTTTTTGTTTTAGAGTATGGAAGACTTAGAGAAGAATCAGGAACATTTTCTTACTGGTGAGCAGAGTGAACTTAGGAAAGAAATGGCTATGTTGCAAAAACACTTTCTGATGAAACGTGTAAGTAGCATAATATTTCAAAGTGAAAGCTAAAGATTGACTTATACATTTAAATAGTCTATTTGCTGTTATATATAACCCTTATATAAATAGTAAACAAGTGTATTCTCTCCTTTCATTTAACAGCAGCAAGAAGCGGTGGCAGTTCTTCGAAACTCTCTTAATGCTGTAATTATGATGGCATTTGAAGAAAGGACTTGAACTAAGTAACATGATACAGTTTTAAATATTAGCCACATCAAACCATTGTGATTTAACAATTCTAGTTTAAGCAGTTACACCTTGTTATCCTCTGGCTTGTTTAGGTGCAAGGCCCTCTTTCTGTGTAAACCCAAGTGAGACCAAAACAGTTATGTGAATAGCAGCAATTCCAAAGTTATATACATACATATAAAGGAAACATACAGACCTTTGGCCGTAATGGTGACTTTCTCTCCCTAACACTGTCAATTAAATTTTAGCAATAAAGATGATTTGTGTTTAAGTTGGCTTCAGTGAATCTGTATCGGTCCGAAAAGCTAGAAAGTACAATTATAGAAGGTTACGTTGCTCCTTCTAAAGGAAAAAAAAAATGAAAGAATACACGCTTTTGTATACACATTATACATTAAGCTACAGAATGAATGCTAATGAAAATAAGATTTGGAATACTATCTACTCCACGAAATTACAAAATTTATTGAAAGCAACTAAAGTTTGTGCCCAAGAATAAATGAAGCTGCTACAAGTCATTAAGACAACTGAATAAGATGTGTAAACACCACTTGTGAGATACGGAGTTGTGAATATGCCACTTCCACCAAAAAAGTTTAAATGTCATTTAGTTGACTTGGGTCCACTCTTAAATGACCCCTGTCCTTAGCACTGATTAAAAGTATTTTACTAGCATACACAGGTACTTAGTTACCTATAGTTTAAATATTTCATGCCTATCTTTAGAGATTAATTACCTAGAAAGTTTTGTGTTGCAAGTTTAATATTCAGTGAATATATGGAAAGGTGATTGTTCGCCTAAAAACGCGGACAATTAATTCTTATGCCTTGTCTTTTATGATGTGCATTTGACATACATGACCATATGAAATTTTCCATTGGAAACATTTGATTTCATAAGCATGAAGCTGTCTGAGAAGTAGTTTGGAATAAATCACTGAAATGTATTCTCTTTCTGAGTTAGTGACGTTCCTTTCATGAATCATTCAAAACAGCAGCAGCAGCAGCAGCAGGAGCAGCAGCAGCAGCAACAAATACTCCCGTTTGGAGGAGAGGAGTGTCTTTCTCCTGTTTTTCTGTATGTTTAAAATTTTAATTATGGCCACCAGAGTCCACTCTTCTGTTTGTCTTATGGATGTCCCTATTTTTTTAAACTGTTTTTTTCAATTTTTTTTAATGTTTATTTATTTTTGAGACAGGGAGAGACACAGCATGAGTGGGGGAGGGGCAGAGAGAGAGGGAGACACAGAATGTGAAGCAGGCTCCAGGCTCTGAGCTGTCAGCACAGAGCCCGACACGGGGCTCGAACTCACAGACCGCGAGATCATGACCTGAGCCGAAGTCAGACGCTCAACCGACTGAGCCACCCAGGTGCCCCTGGATGTCCCTATTTTTAAAGTAAGCCAAACCTACTCTCTTTTCCTAACTTCAAACTTATTTATCTTATGTAGGAAGAAGGCAGTCCTCCACCATGAGTGAATACTTGACAACAAGGGACAGTTTACTCCTTAACTGTTGCATTTTTTTGTGTGAAGGGTTTTCTCCTTAAGCCAAAATGTTAAGGCTTAAGTACTATTTCAAAAATTCTCTTTTTCTCCAAATCCACCTATGCGTGGAAACTTATGGTATCTGTCTTTCTCTGACTGACTTATTTCACCCAGCATAATACCCTCCAGCTCCATCCATGTTGCCACACATGGCCAGGTTTCATTCTTTCTCATTGCCGTGTAGTATTTCATTGTGTATATATATACACCACATCTTCTTTATCCATTTGTCAGTCGATGGATGCTTAGTCTCTTTCCATGATTTGGCTATTGTCGAAAGTGCTGCTGTAAACATCGGGGTACACGTGCCCCTATGCATCAACACTCCTGTACCTCTTGGGTAGATTCCCAGCAGTGCTATTGCTGGGTCATAGGGTAGTTCTATTTCCATTTTTTCGAGGAACCTCCACACCGTTCTCCAGAGCTGCTGCACCCATTTGCATTCCCACCAACAGTGCAAGAGGGTGTCTGTTTCTCCACATCCTCGCCAGCATCTATAGTTTCCCAATTTGTTCATTTTAGCCACTCTGACCGGTATCAGGTGGTATCTCAGTGTGGTTTTGATTTGTATTTCCCTGATGATGAGTGACATTGGGCATCGTTTCATGTGTCTGTTGGCCATCTGGATGTCTTCTTTGAAGAAGTGTCTATTCATATGTTCCACCCATTTCTTCACTGGATTATTCATTTTTCTAGCAGAAAACCATGGGGGAGGGGAAGAGGGAAAGGAAAAAAAAACACAGAGAGGGAGGGAGGCAAAACATAAGAGACTCTCAAATACTAAGAACAAACTGAGGGTTGAGGGGGATATGGGAGGGGGGAGAGAGGGTGACAAGTACTGAAGAGGGCGCTTGTTGGGATGAGCACTGGGTGTTGTATGGAAACCAATTTGACAATAAATTGATTAAAGAATTCTCTTTTTCAAGGTTTTATTTGAATTCCAGTTAGTTAACCGAGAGCGTACTATGAGTTTCAGGTATAGAATTTAGTGATTCAGCACTTCCATGCAACCATCGGTGCTCATCACAGCAAGTGCCCTCTTTAATCCCCATCACCTGTTCAACCCATCCCCCTACCCACCTCCCCTCTGGTAACCATCAGTTTGTTCTCTGTAGTTAAGAGTTTGCTTCTTGGCTTCCCTCTCTTCCTCACCCCCATCTCCATTTGTTTTGTTTCTTAAATTCTACACATGAGTGAAATGATAGGGTATCTGTCTTTCTCTGACTGACTTATTTCACTTAGCATAATACTCTCTAGCCCCATCCACGTTGTTGCAAATGGCAAGATTTCATTCTTTATATGGCTGAGAAATAGTCCGTGTGTGTGTGTGTGTGTGTGTGTGTGTGTGTGTGTGTGTGTGTACTGGGACTTTCTATATACTGGGATTTCATCAAAATAAAAAGCTTCTGCACAGCGAAGGAAACAATCACAAAACCAAAAGGCAATCTATGGAATGAGAGAAGATGTTTGCAAATGACGTATCTGATAAAGTGTTGATATCCAAAATATATAAACCACTTATCAAACTCAACATCCAAAAAAACCCAAACAATCCATTTAAAAAATGGGCAGAAGACACGAATCGACATTTTTCCAAAGAAGACATACAAATGGCCAACAGACACATGAAAAGATGCTCAACATCACTCATCATCAGGGAAATACAAATCAAAACTACAATGAGGTATCACCCCATGCCAGTCGGAATGGCTAAAATTAACAACTCAGGAAACCACAGATGTTGGCGAGGGTATGGTGGAGAAAGGGGGACCGACCCTCTGACACTGTTGGTGGGAATGCAAACTGGGGCAGCCACTCTGGAAAACAATCATGGAAGTTCCTCAAAAAGTTAAAAATAGAACTACCTCAAAATCCAGCAATTGCACTCCTAGGTATTTACCCAAAGGATACAAAAATGCTAATCTGAAAGGATACATGGACCCCGACGTTTATAGCAGCATCATCAACAATAGCCAAATTATTATGTAAAGAGCCCAAAAGTCCATCGACTGGTGAATGGACAAAGAAGTTGTGTGACATTTCAGACTTTTGAGGAGGTACTTATTATTTGAGAAGTTTTGCCACCAGGCACAGAGGCAAATGAAGCACTCCAATGCATTCTCTGTGCATTTAATTCACATATGTGTATTGTTTTTTTCCTTTTACAGACTTCCTGGAATACAGACTTCCTGGCTTTTGTTCAAATATGCTTTTCTCTTGCTTAAGATAATTATAGTACGTGTTCACTACTCCATTATTTTTCCACACTGTTTCATTATGCAGCATATGGGCTATAGAACCTTGGATCAAATTAAAAATCAGATCAGATGGGAGGACCGATATCTCACCGAATGGCCCTTACTCATAGTGTTACGTGACATCTGTTAATAAGAAATAAAAAACTTTAGCAGAAATCTGCTTACTTATGTTTATTATCCATAGAAAGATATATTGTCTACAAAATTACTAAACTGCTGGTCAATGAATAAGACAGGAAAAGGTGTCTCAAACTACCGTTCACTTTTAGTCCTGTGAGCTGCTTATAAAGAAGTAAAACAAATTGTTCATTTATTGCTTCGGATTAATATAATTTGATAAAAAATCACTGTATATTTTAATATTTAATGTGAAATCTTTCCTCTTTTATGTTCAGTACTGACAATTAGTTGTAACTCGAATTTGAGATCAAGACTAGTGACTTAATCTCACATTTGAGAAGGGAACACTGATTCTCAAACTTCTCAAATTCATCAGTAGGTAGCCTGTTAAAGTTTAAATATCTAAGTTGAATGCGATCAAAGTTGGAATGATAGTAAGAGTAATAAAGAGCTTCCAAGGTAGTTGGGAGGTGGCCTCCCCACATGCAGCAGTAACTCATATTGCAATCTCATGGTTTCCGTGGAACACCGACAAAGCTAACCATTTATCAAGTGATGACACCGCAGAGGAAACCCGCCCATTGTGTGAGTCGTTGCCAGCCTTGTGCTCCAGGCTCTAAGGGCTTTATTTACATCATGAATCACCAGCCCAAATAATTTCTTACCGCCAATTGTGTGAGGCTTTAGCAAAGACACACTCAAATATTAGGGTGTAAAGATGAGGATGCTTTTCAAAAACACTAGTTGCTGACTTCTTGTAGCTTGTTCTTGCCGGAAGGATCTTTAGTCCTGTGTTGGAGTCCGGGTGACAGGACACTGGCACCCTAAGGGATACAGCAGAAGGTCAGCATCATACTGCGACATTTCATCTCTCCCACTGACTGCAGACAGTACGCAGGACCGTAGGAAGCTGGAGCACACAGCCTAAAGGAGTAGCCAGATCAGAGCTGTGCTTTCCAGGCTTCCGCAGAGCCTTGTGGTGTTACTCGGAGGTCTTACAGGGCCATGGAGGTCTGGGCCACCCTTATATACATGCAGTGACCAGCTAACAGACAACAATGGGATTTATCTTACGTACATTTTACTGTGTCAAAGGTCATCAAACCAACAGCATGGGCTATTGAGTTAATACGTTTTTTGGTGGGATATCTAAGGTCATGGACGCATGGGTTATTGAGTCAACACGTTTTTGTACAGGTGTCTAAAGAATGCTTATCCTACCAATTCTGGAAAAACACACCACCGCTGATTGTGGTGTAACTCTGCCCTGGCGCTCTATTCACAAACACAGTGTTCTGCATTCTGACTGCAAATATATGAGATGTGAACTTGTACAAGGCAGCGCATTACATTTCTATCCACGTGACTCAGCAGTCTCTCAGCACTGCTGATCTAAAACAAACAATCAAATTAATTAAGTATCAAATCTTCTAAATCTAGAACCACCGACTTAAATCTGCGTTGGCTAAAACAGATTTGCTCTTGTGTATGCGTAAGAT